>DVPR01000509.1:0-13583 GCA_018239345.1 Oxynetra stangelandi
TTGGCGGACAATATGCTGAACCTCCAGCAAGATATATCCCTAAATTCCAGCCAAGTGCTCCAATGTATTCTAGAGATGATGATTTTACACCCAAAGGCTTTGGAGACTCCGAAGTTGCCGCCTCTGCAACTATCTCCCCTTATGTCAATTATAAAAATGGTAACATAGCATTCAGTCCCCAAAATCTGAACGATGCATTCAGTATTGTAGACAAGTAAGCTTTATTTATATTTCACAACATAAGTAGTGATAAAGATGCCGCATATTTTATTATAATAATAAGCAAAGTTCAGTTCAGATCTCATATTTTCAATTTTGTTTGCGCCTAAAATTGTCGTATTTTATTTAATCTGTATTTTACTGTAAGTAAAGTTTACATACTTACTCGTATATGATGACAATTGGAAAATATTTATTTAATTAACTAATCGTAACATAATCCCATTCCATTTGAAATATAGTAAGTAATACATTTTGATAATGTTGATTAAATTATTGTTGTGTTCAGTTGCATTTTATTTAGCGCTTTTCAAATCAGTCCTTCTAAGGGTATTTAAAGAATGGTGTAATAATTACAATCTAAAAATTCCCATTTATTATCAGAAGCTTAAACAAACGAAATCTATCAAAAGCTTATTAGTAATAAATAAATATGCTAATCTAAAACTACAGTACACAGCATTAGTCTAAAATGTTGAGCATATTTCTTATTCCATCCACAGTCTTATCTACATGGATAGTGATTGATAATTTCGTGTTAGAAAGAATTCAAGAAGGGTGACTAAACGACGTCCGAGTACAGTTGTCGGCTGGCAGAAATCTTAATGGTTTTATTTTATATTGTTATCGTTTCCAATATTGGATGATTTTATGTATTGCACTCATGTCAGTATGAAATCTAATGTGAGGCATGAGTGGTACGCATCATTGGTTTACGATATTAATTGTAAAGCTAATTTTGATATATTTAAAGAAGTCTATTTTAAAAATGATGGAAATTTACAGTTACAATGAATATTTTCTGCATTCTGAATATCAAACTTAAACTCTCGAATCTTCAGTGACAAGTATATACCGAGCTTCGAATATCATATAACAGTGTAAACGATAACTGTAAACTTTATTGGGTATATCATCAATGCCATCAATTTAGTCCAGATTCCTTATGGACTAGTGCGTTTCTCTCGTCAGTATGTTTCTTTCGTCTTGCATTTCCACAAGCAGCTCTTGCTGCTTCGCAAGCAGCATGCGCTGCTTGTTTTGTGGCAGCACATTCTGCACAGGCACATTGTAATTTGTGCTGTAAATGGGCTAATCTTGCTCGGGCTTCTGATAAATTATGGCACTTCTCTTGAAGACCAAACTTAGTTTTGTCTAGTACACAATGGGCTGCCTTCTCTAGCTGAGCTGCTAACTGGACTGCTTGCATCATCAATTTATGCTGTCAAAATGTAATTATGAATGTCAGTTGTATTAACCACAATTTGCATAAGATTAACATTAATGAAGCGATAGTACGGTGGCATTAATAGAGTTATAGGTGATTTACGGCCTTAATTTTTTTTAGCACATAATGGAATAAAAAATCCAATATCAAAGAACGGAGAAGATAATTTTATTAACTAACAATTAATACATTATTTAACTTATCCACCAATCTATTATACATACTACATTATAATTTCATATTTGCTTTCCAGTGCAGTAACGGGTCATTATCCCTTCAGAATAAAGAATTTTCATAAATCCTGGAAGGCATGACAAGATTGTTGCTCCCACAATAAAAGAGCATAGGCTCATGCAAATCATTTTCGAGCTAACTTTTATAACACTTCTTAATTTTCTCTTAAGTCTTCAATGCACATACTTCCAACTCTTGCCACCAGAGGACCTTTGGAAAAAACAATGCAAAGTTTTACGAAGTGAATATTGCTTTAGGTTTTGTTCTTCAACAATTGGTACCATTTAGATTGTTTACTTCTTGAGATAACTTCGTAAAACTTTGTATTTCTCCTAGTCTGGTCTGGTAGAAATTGTTGAAGATAATTAATAAATGAAAGGAAAATCATAAACGTTTTATATCAGTGAATACATCCGCCATGAAAATCCATTATGCTAAATGAACCGAATTCAGTATACTTATAAAATAAAATAAATATGGCAAATCATTTACCTGTGCTGTTGCTTGTTGTGCTGCTTGTATAGCAGCATTTACCGTGCCTTGTTGTTGATGTACAGCAGCTGTATTCTCTGCTACCACAGCCTCAGCTTCCTTCACTTCTTGCTGTAACTGTTCTACAACAGCCTGTTTGCCAGCGAGTGCTGCTTCTGCAGCCTTAGCTGCTTGAAGTGCTTTTTCGGCTAATTGAGTTTTTACCTGGAATCACTTATTATCATTATTTTTTCACAATTCGTGCCGAAGCAATGTTTTGTAAATCGATAAATTCCTATGATTGGCCATTTTAAACTGTGGCATTAATATTATAACTATAACATCTCTCAATGAATTAGGATGATTTTTTTTACCATATTAAAAATCCTTCGTTCTTTTACTGACCATATGTGCGGCTTGAGCTCCTGCCGCGTTTTGAGCTGCTTGTGCAGCTTTAGCTTCAGCAGCGGCTTTCTGGGCTATACTAGACGCACATTTTCCTTTACAGTCTCTTGATGTTTCTCTTATTTTATTATCTTTCTTTTGTAATTCTTGTGATAAATCCCTATGTGTTAGCCTCTTTTCTGGAAACCCCCACACTGACACCAAAAATAACACAAGTATCAAAATCTTCATTAGTGACCCTTGTTACCAGTTCTTTTCTTAAACGTATCCGATTATTAACAATTATAACAGCCTACATATGTATTTTTTAATTAACAGAATGGTGGATAAGAAATATTTCCTGAAATTGTAAAATTTGCTTCTCAAACAAATTACTATCAGGAATTTGTCATTGTGACTTTGAGTAATCTTCTAAATTATAAAAATGTTTTTCTAAGAAGGTCTGTTTGTTGTCTTCAATACAAATATGTTTTTTCTGAATTGGTTAAAATTTTTATCCGATTGAATTTTTATCCCAAGAAGAATAATTTATTTAAAAGTATTTTCTAGTTATCAATTACTGCCTACTCTCATACTTTCCTAGTGTACCTCTGAAAGTTAAAATTTATCGATAAATCGTGCTTCTCAAAGTACTTTTATTCATGTACAGAATTAAATCAGATCAAGTCATCTAGCAATCCGAGCTGAGATTGAAGAAGAAAATTATTTAAATATGACAGAGCGAGAAACCGTCACTTGCGTCATGGTCATGTCTTTCTGAAACAGTTACATATAGTGAAATTGTATTGTATTTATTTGATATCAAAAATTCAAAGTCATGTAATTGCGTTTGCAAAAATTACATGAGATACGCACGGAGGAAAAAGTTATTTTTCGGTCTCTGCCTGTATCTAACTCAAATCTACGAGGTGATGTAGTATTATAATACTCTGACATTATTAATATTCATGCGTAAATTTTTTAAAAATAGTATTAAAAATATTGCGCATTTTTTATTTTATCTACTTTACTTTACTTTCGTCTTTTTGTCAGCTATACCTTTGACGGTAATTTAAAGTCAGTTATGTATTTATTTCTAGGAGTTAATGAACATTTGTAAATTCTAGTGTGAACCAACCTGGTATGAACTTGTAAAGCTTCCGAAATGATTTGCCTTTCTCTGTACGCCCTGATTGCATCAGCCACAGTCCTAGCTTGCGTACCCGTTTGCTACCGCCAATTTGAAATGAACAAATTCATCAAGTGTTTGAAGAAATAGGCATTATTTACCGTCATGATCATCTGTATGACTTGTTTTACTGCGTTCGTCGCAGCTGGTTGTATATCCTGTTCACCGATTGTCTTGGATACTTTTTGGCCGGCTAAAATAAGCTGCAAGGAGCCTGAAAAACCAGTCACAACATGTAGAAGCAAATGTTGTCCAAAACCGTCAAAGGGCAGTACACATTGCTAAGTCCAATGTAATGTCGATGAGTAAATTGACATTTAAAAATAATTTGCATTATTTATTTTTCTACCTGCAATGTAATTTTTTTTATATAACATTCAAAGAGTACGATCAACTACCTTCAGGTCTAAGCAGAATATAAATTAAATCGTCATAGAAGTACGGAGGATAAGAAATATTAATCAAATCAAAATAAAATTTTGTATTGATCTTAAATTCTACTTGGCCCTACTTATTACATTGCTACTTTATGAGGATCAAATAAAACAATTTCGTTCATAAGTAATTGTACTCTTCACATATATCAAATCAGAACAATCAATCAAAAATTTACATACTAGTGATGCTCGTACTATCGAACTCTGTACCTATTCTTTTTATCTGTATCGTAAATTCTGTCTTTTCTGATGGTATACATATAACACCTATGTCGATGTTTTCTTAGATACACAAGGAAAGCACACAGATGTCATTGGACTTGGAAGATATCGGAAAATTTAGATTGGAATGTTCACGGTTGTGCCGAATAGGTTGTTAAATACTACAAATACAGAACAAAAGATATAAAATTTGCCTAAAACCCACGATAACCCTGTGATTTTTGGTTTACTTTTGCAGGACCAAGAACAACAGATAATTGACAAAATTATAAAACATACAAGAGTAATCCTTCCAAAATACATATATGTACAAACATGAATGAGCCTAGTGAATGTATAATGATCTTTAATATTATATATGCCAATTTCATCGGTAAGCAATAATTTGCCCTCCGAAAATATTTCATTTAGATATGTTTTGTTCTACAGAATATCTTTTGAACTGTTCTACAACTGATGTACCAAAATATTTTTCATAATGATGAACCGTGATGAGAACCACAGAGAAATCATCTTCCTAATTCATCTAATTATGATAGCATCGATGTGATTATTATTAATATTATGTTTTATGCATTGCTTATCTTTTCGTGAAAATCCTTCAACTATAAAAGAGTATTTCTAATGATAACTTCTGGTCATGACAAAAAATTATAATTTTTTTGAATATAGAAATATCTTATTGATTTGTCAGGTGTCAAATTAGTGGACTTCTGAACAATATGAATATAAAATTATTGTGGAATGGTTTGAAAACAATCTCAATTTCAGGGTTGTCGTGAATAGATTAAGGTTGTACGAATGTAATGCATAAAATAAATTCTAAATTGATGAGGCTACGTGACATGCAGGTATGTTATATTTTTAATAATTCAACATTATACACTTTTATCTACTATTTGTTTCATATTGTACTTGTCTTTTCATCTTCATTAGGCAGACCTCATTGGTATCTTTTCTGACTTTACACCCAATATACTTCGTTTTTTGTTTCAGAATCAACTTCTAAAGCGTTGAGTGCTTCATCAGTTTTGTTAGAAGTCATTACTATAACGTTTTTTACACCATACAGGATTTATCCAATAAAAACATTTTGTAGTTTGACAAGTTTTAATACATTTAATTCTAATAAGTACAATAAGATATAAGATGATTTGTATGAGCCTATCTTGCTTACTTGTGTCGGTTGGTGCTATGTTGATGGGACCCGTGGTTTGTGAAAAAGTATTGCGATGCTTGACAAAACGGTTATTTACTTGATTAATATTTCATTTATCTAGCATGTATTTTTACTTCGAGGTAGCCCTTTAATTGAATCTAAGTTCTATTCAATAATAAATAAATATATCACCTAATAATTCGGATAGTTCTACTTAAACTGTGTTGTCCAAAAAAATTTAAGTATTCAAAACTTTTCTGTCCTCATTATAATTTTTGATCGGATTAATATTAAAAAATCATTTGGTATACAGTTAAATGCATTTTGCATTTCTAATGTAAACTTTTTTTCAGACACCGCAAATAAAGAATTTCAATATAGAGGACTCATATGATTTGCGTGTCGCTGCTGAGCCTCATTAGTGCCGCGTCTTTACTGGTCTGCGTTCCCTTCTGTACCCGGGGACTATTCACCAACAAGTGCAGTTGTCCTGCAACTCCTATTTGTCCAGATTGTGGAATGATTTATTAACGCGAATTCTAATCATTGATGAATAATACTATTACAGAAGAAGCTAGTGATACGGCAATTAACTGAATTTTGTTCATTTAAATGCTGCTTTCATGACATGTTCATGAAACAATCGTCTGTTTAAGTTTTTGTTAATATTTTTCTTATCGTTATCTTGTATTGTTTTATTATAATTTAATTAATTTAGAAACTAAAATTTTATAAGACGGTGTCACCAACATCTACAGAATTTGTAATATGATTTGTATGAGTGTTGCGACCGCTGTAGCTACCATGGGTATCATTGCCTGTGGACCGATTTTGTGTGATAAATTGTTGCGTTGTTTCTTGAAATCTGGTAAACGATAGTGATCATGAGTATGTTTAAAATTAATTGATAGGTAGATTTAATAACAATAAAAAAATTGTACTTCATCATGCATTGCGTTTGTTTTGTTAAAATATTTTTCATACAAAATATAGACAAACTTGATTTTCGAGTTTTACTACATATAAAGAATCATAATGGTAAATAAAAAATAATGTAGGAAACAACATATTTATTCTAAACATCTAACATACACCGTAATATCACTTGACTGAAGTATTCAACTAGACTAAGACGTAAAAATTGAGCAAATACGTAATCAGCAGTACAGAATTGTCTAAGGCTTACGTATCTGGAGCAAAATAAATAAATTAACAAAAGGTTTATATGACACTTAACAATTAGCTATTGACTAAGATTAGTTTTTGGACTACGTTTGTTCTCTATTCGTTGAACTTCGAAAAGTTTCGTGTCTTTGAGGTGTAACTATCGCGATAGTCTGTTTTTTCACTCTTGTCTTAGATCTTCCTAAAATAGCTTCATCAAGTTTGGCTATTACTGCTAAAGGAGTTGGAAATTCTCCTATGAGTTTCGCTTTCGACGTCGGTCTCACAATTTGAACTTTTTCGTTATTTATCATTTGTATTTCTTGGTCTTCTATACTCCCTTTTTCTGCACTTGATCTATAAAATCTTCTTACTGGTGCTAAAGCTTCAGATTCTTTTAAAATACTAGAGTCTATTTTCTCTAAATTTTCTATTCCATCGGCCAATGTCTGTTGTTTATCAGTTGACGTATTTATATTTTCTATTGGTTGTATTTCTTGTTTTATTATCTCTATTAATGACGAGGGTACTATTGAGGTAGATACTGCAGCAGATCGGATAGAAGAAGTCGTTGTTGCAAGACCAAGTGATTTGCTTGTAGACGAGTTATTATTATTTTTAAGAACCATTCTTCGTCTATATCTTTTTTCAGTAGAGCTTTCTGCTGACGTTTCCTTGGAATTATCCACTGGTTTAGATTCATTGTTCTTAAAATTCAAATCTGCATTTACCGTCACTAATCTATATTCTGTTTCTTGAGCCTCCATCGATGTTCTTTGAGGATTTCGTCTAACGTTCCTACCACTTGTTGTGTTATTATAGCCTCTATTGCCACGGTATATAGGTGATGTTACATTTGTGTATTCTTTTTTATGATTATTTCTTTCATCTATTTGAACTGGTTGAGGCGTTACTATTTGCAATTGATCAGTCTTTGGTTGAGTAGGATTTCCGTCTTGGTTTTCTAAGATAGTTATCGCAGCTTTTATGCCTTCGACATCATCTGGGTTCACCGAATGAGCTGAATTAACAAAAGGTTTTATTACATTATTGCATTAGAAGGAATGTTATAATCTATTTTGTCCTGAATGCAAGTCAAAAGAAAATTTAAAAATATAGAAATTTTAAATAGTAATAATTGTCAATGTGTAAGGTTAATGGTACGATATTAGATTAAAGTAGGATTTTAAAGTGAATAAACCCACAAGTTCAAAGATACAGGAATCCTCTCTGCTCGTATCATCGCTGAAATTAGTTTCGCATATCTTTGGAATAACGTAAGCATAATCTATTTGATAATTTAAGAGCGATTTTATGTTAAAAGTGGTCAAAATATTCACACAATTATTATAGGACAAAACAGAAAGCATTTATTATCACAATTACTTTTTACTCCAGGAATATTAATATAATCTTACCATCCTCCATTTCTTTCTTATATGATGAGAAGAAAGTCAAGGCCTTCATCAACTGGTAGCTCTTAGACACTGGTATGTTTGTATCATACAACTTAACAGTGTTTTTACAGTCTACGTAGAACCACCAATTGCACTTAAGGATAGTTTGATCGAAGAGCGTAGATTCAGGACAGAGAAAAGATTTCATTACGAGACCGTCGTCTGTCAGTGCACACACATGGAAAACCTGAAATGTAACAGAAAAAGCATTCTTAATTATCGTTATTTAGATCAGTTATCTAGTTTAATTTACATAATTATGTGATTAGTTGTAACCTAATTTTAATTTATGAGGCACGAATTCATTCGGTAACTGTGGGCGGGCTAGAGCATATATTGCAACAATGCTTCTGTTTTAATGGGCGGAGGTCTAACTAGTCGGATATTCTTAAACCGCCCTTAAACCTTTTGACAAAGTAGAACTTAGCCTGATGATTACAACTAGAAGCAACTGATTAACTTGCCCTTGGAAATATCGAAACGCTCAGGGAAGTGCGCTACCAACCATTTTCCATACAAGAAACAACCGCGCCCTGCGTTACTTAACTTTACAGTTCCTTTTAATCCACAGCCCTTTAATATTTGTAAATATTTCACAGATACTTTTAAGAAACTGATATATACGATTTAATTCAGTTTATACAGAAAATTCGTTTGAATTATAATGATCTGGCTCGATTTAACATAATTCAGGTAAGCTTTTATTGAAGTAAACGAACTCTGGAGTGTAGACCTCAACTCAACAAACGCAATGCAGGACGTCCCCCGGCTCGGTGGGATGTTGATTTGCAAATGACTGCACGCAGATATTGGATGCGATAAACGGAACAATAGGCGCCATAACTGCTCATTAGAGGTCTAGATCTAGTAGTGGACACAGCATAGCTGATGTTAGAGATGAAGTTTTATTATCTATGAAAATTTATTTGCTAACCAAATCTGTAATCCACATTACATCCCGACTTACCATGCATCCAAGGCTTTCATCCCCGTACAGTCCAGGGAAGTATTTTTGATCACCACAGTGGAAACTAGTGTCTGGAAGGTCAACCTTCGATTGGAAGTGATCATCAAAGTTCTTCTCGTATCCGACTGGATAATATTCGCGTGGCGCGTTCATCACTTTGCCTATAGTTGGGTTTCTGTAAAAATTATTATTTAGAAAATAAACAAATAAAAAAACAAATATTTGTATTTTATTAACTATCTGGTTACCATGGCATAAGCATTGTCTAGATTGGGAGCAAATATTCGTGTGCAAATATGTACATATTTCTCAAGACATTTCAATATAATAAATTTATTAAGGTGGAAAATGCATATAGAAATGTTTTAGGATCCTACAAATATATATAATACAATATATATAATACAGTATATAATACAAATTTTAATGATTGTTATTATATTTTTATATTTTAAATGAAAACGTCGTAGGTTTTTCAGCGTTTACTTTAATGTGGTATCTTTGTAGTGTAGTAGTTTTTTGTTATATTAATCAAGAATTTAAAACATTTCTATGTGCATTTTCCACCTTAATAAATTTATTTATTATTAAAATTTGTATAATTTGTAAAATACATTCGTAACATTCAGTTAAGATATTATTCATTTAAAACAAAACAGCTTGTTCTACCTCTTTGGTTTCTGTGGGACGGGCGCAACAACAATGTCAGGTTCCGCTTGGAATACAACAGGCGGCGCTTCCGTTGTCGTCGAAGTGCTCGTGGTAGTCGTAGTAGGTACAGGAATATTCGCGTATTTGCTTAGTAACTGTTGTTGTCTCAATACTATAGCTGCTTCTACTGCCTCCATTGAAATGTTTCCAGCTTTCGCTATTTCCGCTATCTTTGTATTGATATCTTCTTTATTAAACTTCAGGGTCGTGTCGTCCCCGTAACCACTTATGCTATTATAATCATCAACTTTCTTCGTATTATATGGTGGGTAGTGGCTGGCCAGGTCGTGAACTTGGTGAGGAACAGGGTCTACAAAGTTAGAAACAGGATTGGTTTTGTGGATAGTCATTGTGTTTTGAGATAGAGAGTTGGTATAAGATGGAGGTGTGTACATTTCATTGAAAACCGGTGCGGGTATTATTGATATGGCTTGTGGTGGAGATGCGATGGGCATGGGGGCGAATGGATGCGTGGTTGTCGATACTGTGTATATTCTTGGCGTGTTTGTTATAAATTGTGTCGGTGTGATTCTCATTCTTTGTGGCTGGAACTGCACTGCAGTCATCTGTGAAACCATTTTTGACACGTTGTCGGGTGATACGAATTTATTATGCTCACTTGTATAAGCTAGTCCTGGTCCCTTTGGCTGAGGCACCTGGAGTGGGGAGTACGTTTTCGCCGACGATGCTATTGGGACCACTTTTAGAGTATTTTCTTTAGGTGGTAAAGGCCTGAATGGTGGCACACCCATCGGCATAGGTTTGGCCATGGTGACAGTTGGTTCCACTCTGTTTATCATGATCGGCGCCTCCATTGTTGATCCAGGAACTATTATTGGTTGCATGGTAGAAGAACCCTGTCGATGCAAGCTCGAAAGCTTACTCATTGCGACGGGATTCGGACGAGGAACTGGTGCCATGGGTCGCATCATTATCCGATTTTGTTTGCCTCTTTTCTGGAATGGTATAAATACTAAAATGTTATTCACTTTAAAGGACGATGAGCGATTCGTTAATAAATAATGAGCAATCATTGAGACGTTATGAATTTTCATACACGTTAAATGGCAACTATAGTTCTCGAAGCTAATATATATGCCTTATAAATAAATTCCCCTCGGTAATTGAGGCTGAAATTATTTACGCAAAGCACAAATTATGTCACTGCTTAATAACGAGTGACCGAGTTATCGCTCCTAAGTAGTTGCATACAAATTAAGTATCAAACAAAAAGATCAAAGCAATTGAGAAGAAGAAAAAGAAGAGATTTCAAATGGCAGTCCTACCTCTTGCTTAGCTGCGGGTCTGCTAGATGTGTCAACGATGATATTAGGTGCTCCGTTCTTCAAGTTCACAGATCTTCGTCTACTGGGATCCAGGTTTGTTAGCGATTGCTCGAAGCCCAGCTCATCGCCGAGACTGAAACCTGGAAATACAGGTGTACACATACATATATTAGAATGAGTTGGTCATGCATTGTTATCATTGTTTATCATACATATTTACACATATGTAAATGTTCTGAAACCTTTGAACAAAATGTTCATTACAATTTATCACTTAGTGCCTTGTAAGACGTACCGTATCATAATGTAGATAGGAGTATATGATTGAAATTAATAATTTATATAAAAGATCAATGTGGAAAACACAATGAATAGCGTATATAAACATATGACAATATTTCAATATGTGCCACAGGCAGCCAGTGCTTGTTGTGTGTCACTGCTGTGCATGGGTCATACTCGACCACATTGCTCCACTGCAAGTCCCCGAAGGCAAATGACAGTAAACCTAAATTACTCCTAATATTTAATATCTAAGATGTTGTACTAGTACTGATCTAAATAGTCACGCTTATGTATTTTTTCGTCTAAAATATATATTATGTGCTTTGTGTCATATGTTTTATTGAGAATCGTATATCAAAGTTATCTTTCGCGAAAGTAATTTTTAAAATCTCATCTTAAAACGAAAATAACAGCGAAAACATTTCCAAAATGATACATAGATAGATTGATAAAATGAAGTCTCGTGAGCAGTGTGTAGGCAGATCACTGGTAACCTGAAAATCCATCGTTTGCGTGTAAATCTTGAGTCACGGAACTCATGCTGATTTGATTTTAAACGCTTCTTGCAATTTGTCGTTATTAAGCAACTCGAGGCAGTTGAGGTTATTAAATGCTGGAGGACGGCGTACGCATTTTTTTGTTCTTCTTCACCTACTAATCTTTCACTTCTACTTTAGTTTTAATTGTTCAATTTTAAAATGTCTGTTGGAAATATAATAAACGAGTATTCTCATATTCCATGCAACATCTTATTTACCTCACACTATATGACCTAAACATGTGCTATAAAGTATTTAGTATTCGACATAATTATCCTAATAATATATTTATGAGATAGTTTGACTGTTTTATCAGTCGATTCATACAAAAAAAGTAACTGATTATCGAACTATCGAATAATCTATAGGTACTGCAGCTGAATATTAGTTATTTCACTTTGTCCTAAAGTTGTATGGCAAAACAGTACAATACAAAACATTATTTTTCAAGGTATCCTTGACGAGCATCGAACAATTTAGTTCGCAAAAACAAAATGCGATAACAGAGAATCGAATAACGTGAAAATAGGAATTTCCTTATAGACGTATGATTCTGTAAAATGTGTGTAAATAAAACAAAATGTAAATAACATAAAATGCAACAACAAATTGGGTCTATGTAACAATGAACATTGCTTAATTATTATTTTTGTATAATGCAGTATGCAAATTGTTCTTAACTGACTTGAATATCGGAAATTATGGATGCGGACCGACTTGTTAATGATCCGCGAACAGTTGCTGAGGTAAGCGGCTACCCAGCGCAAGCGGGTAATCCCGTTAGTTCCACTAGGTTGCTGTGAAATCGGAAGGCGTATTGTTCCGTACGATGCGTAGTTACGATGGTAATGCACAAAATTATGTATAGCCGCATCATAGGGAAGCGTTCACAGTGTAGTTGCGCTGGTACATGAGAAACAATTGAAGATGCCATTTATAATGTGACTTCATTTCACCGTGATTCATGTTCGGACTGGTGATGCGTCTATCGTAGGCCACATTATATATGAGTCATGGTGAATGATTAAGAAGCGCTAAAGGGTGATTCGCCTTCAATATACGAGTAAGTGATTTTTGCTATGCACTAACGAACACAAACTGGGACCGGACTAGCAAAGCCGGCAGAATATCACTTATGGCATTATTCGCCAACTTATCGGTAATATTACACAAAAGTCAAACTGTATTGATCACGGTCACGTGTCTGACCGCGAGTAAGTCATATTTCTTTGAACGTCATAACAGATCGGTTCTGGTTGATAATGGTTGGGAAAAATTAAAAGGAGACTTGCTAGTACAGTGTCCAGAGTATGTATAACTAAATATAAGAATTAATAAAAAATGTAAACCGTTCAATATTTTGTGTTATCTTTCAAGTGCTGCCATCTCTTATAAAACACGTACAACACCACGACAAGAATAAAAAAATAATCAATGATACTCTTATAAATACTGCTACGTTCGTTGGTGTAGATATTTCATAATAGATGGCAGCACTTACCAAATATAAACGCACGACCATATTGTAAAATAAAGCAGAGTTCGCCAATATTTAAATTAAGTTTAAATAATATTTGTTCATCAATTAATTAATTATTCGATTGTTAAGTTAGTAAATCTTACCTAAGCTA
>DVPR01000510.1:0-13577 GCA_018239345.1 Oxynetra stangelandi
AGACGACGATAGCAGACGTCATCGCGCGCAAAAACACATACTCCTGCGCGCTGAATAAAGTTGTGCTCCAGTGAATATGAACATAATATCTTGTAAAACATAAGTTTTCTAATTCTTCATCACATTAACAGCGATGCTGCAACGCAGTAACAGTAATTCTACAGCACAAATACACACATATTAATGTTTAATAGTTGAAATAAAAACGAATGTTACATTTTTTTATTTTTAATGTTACACATATACTGCTATATATTTTTTGATTTGTTATTTTTTATTGTGCCCGTCGGATAAAGCTATATCTGTATTTCTTCCTTAACTTTGATTATGTTATGTTTTGTATGTGATAGTGATATAATTAATTAAAAACCTTTCTATTGAATCAGATCCATCACTGGTGTATTAATCACTAGAATTTTTATAAATAATAAAACTAATGATTATAAGGACATTTGTACGCTGGGAGATAAATTTAAAATATTTAAAATATTCTTTTACCACCTATGTATATACATATGTACTATGTACCTTATTAAAACAAATAAACATTATTATTAATATAATGAATACAACGAAATACGATCCAATTACATAACGTCCAACGTATATTGTTATCGAAACATTACTAAACTAGTTTTGAATAATATTGACAATGTTAATTGGGACGTAAATCTAATTCGTATTCAATAATTATTCACTTAAATGGAATTTCAATACTCAAATATTAGGAATGGAGACGTTAGGGAGCTTTTGATTTAATAAACGAATAAAAATAAAAATAAACTATTTTTGTTTCTATATTTATGATTAACTAATTTACTGTACCATATTACTAAATAACTAAACTATTATGAGTTTATTATAATTTTTTATAAAGGCATGCAAATAGTAAACTACAGAATGCTTCCTAAGCGCTTTAAAAATAACTTTTGTAATGTAACGTTAAAGGAGTCGCTAAGATCTGCAACATATTGATGATTTACTTGTTAATACAAATCTCTTTACCGTCTAATTCCCTCTGGTGGTGGCATCAGCGTATTTCGTTTTTTAATATATGAAAAACTAATTTCAGGAAGTTCTCGAAATGAGAGTGACAAAGTTATGCGATCCAAAGCCGGTGACTGTGCTCAAATTAAAAGTAATTACATTACATCTAAGCTGAGTATTATATATATGTAACTAGACACCAGGCTTTGTTATAAAGTGAAAAGCCGAATCGTATTTATTATTGGGGAAGTAGGTAATTTTTTTATTAACTTTTTGTGTTAGCCCTTGAATGGTATTAAAAAATAATTACGTGAGATACTACGGCTATATTTGTATTTGTGAAGTGATCGGTTTCCGTTACCATATTTCCCAGTCTCAATATTCGAAAATAAATGACAAGTTTTGTACGGATATCCTCGGTTTAATCACACACTGATTAAATATAGTACGCGCTAGGAAGTAAAATGGCGCGTGTCCAGGAATATTGCGTGGTATTTAAAACAAAGAGCCGGTTTACCTCAACAAAGTTTACATAGGGTAACTTATTTTGTCGTTGCAAGAGTGTTAGCACACACTAATTGCAATTATAACGCAAATTAATCTCTCGGGGTAATCCGTGAATAATAGGAGGAGTGGAGAATGGCACAACATTTTAAACTCATACGTATTTCAATATTCCACAAATGTTATTTCGTTTGTTGAAAGAATAATCAAGAATGCAAAGATTTTGCATTTTGCCGACCGCTTTGTAGCATCCCTCCTTAATAATACATTCAGAACTCAGTTACATCGCCGCAGAGCTCGTTCAAATGAGCCACATGTTGTCGACCTCTGGCCTAGTGTTTGCATATTGAATAAAACCGCGAACGCTTGCTCCTGCTGTTTCCGACAGCTGCAATGCAGTAGAAACAGATATGTTTGTGAATACGCGTGTATTTATTTTTCACTCGGTTACATTTCACTATGTTTTATCACGTGCAGCACGATATGTTGACATACGTTTATTTGGTCTCACTATAACGATTGCGGGTGTTTACTTTGGACAACCGATCACATTAAATGGGTTTACGTTTGTTGACAACTTTTGAGGTCATTGTAATATTGAAATTAATCCATTGACTATAAGTTGAATATCATTTTTAATAAGCACAGATGCGGTAAACAATTATAAGTATTTTTAATCATGTTAAAATCGGATTATATTAAAACTTTTAAATGATGAAACAAATTATTGAAATAGTATTTCCGCTTAAATTATCAGCCATAATATTTTATTGTTCAAGTATATTCAAAGCATGTTCGTCCACGTTACTTTTATAGTAGTCGATTGACATGAGACTTATAATAGATATTATAAACTTGATACTGTATTCTATGAAGTAATATAATAACAGACAAACAAACGAAAATAATTGTTTCGCTTACTAAGAAAAAAATTAAGCTGTTTTAGTCGATTGTTCGATTTCCGATTATCCTCGATATGAATCGGACTTGAAAAGGGATGATATTGGAATGTACGAAAGACTTTTCTTTCCGAGCTCATTACAAAGGAATTACCCAAAAAGTTGCCAAAGTATTTCATGATATTTAGTATTGACATATTGCTGAAACTCTATTTTTATTTTACTATCTAACCGTTATCCTACCGGATTCAGAAGTTACATATTTATACTAATGTAATGACGTCTGAACCTTATATATGGCGAGTCTTATCTAACTGTAATAACTCAAACCCCATCGGATGACGTACTAGAATTACAGCAACAGTCGTAAAGTTGACCGTTGCGGGCCTGATGATCTGCAGCGAAAACTTAATAATGAAAAGCTTGAGTTATGATATCATACAAATTTAAATAAAATAAATAAATAACCGGCACGCCAGGTCCTTAGCGGGGTAGGCAGAGAACACCGAGAGCCAAACATCTCTGTCCTTACAAACTTGAAGTGCTTCGTCGACATTCATCAGTCTTTTCATGCATACATGCATTCATGGTTTCGGAGGCTCTTGACTCCCCTATCAGCCAATATCTGACCTATTTGGTCTCGGCCTCCCTCGGCCTCTACGTCCATCAACACTCGCATTGTATATCTGTTTTGTCAGTCTTTCATCATCCATACTTTCCAAATGTCCGGGACAATGGAGCTATATAAATTTATTTAAAAATAATTAAATAATTGTATCCTACACTACTGTTTTATTCATAAAAATGGCGGAATTGATGCCAAATGGCCTTTTCTATCAGTCAACCCAGGTGGCAATAAAAATTACAATCGCATTACAGCACAAATATGTTTGTTAATTAATTTAAGTAATTTTTAACATAGAAAATGATTTAACAGGAATATAATAAACTACACGAATTATAATTTTTAGTCTGATGATAGACAAAGATAATACAACTTTATATAAAACTGTTACGGGAATCAATTTAACAAATTAAGTAACATCCATCGAATGAGTCAAATTATTATGGGACAAGTTGAAAGTAAACCGTAATATTATAAAAATATTGAAAGGCAACAAAGGTCTCTAATGACGTATCCAACCAGCGGGATGTAAGGAAACTTTTCCGGGTTTAAGATGCGCGCATTACTGATTTTCTTTTTGAATACACCAAATTTGTGTAAGCGAACATTCATAGGATTACGGTTAAATCTTGGTTAAATGTGCGAGGAATCCTTATAATATATGGCGTTTATCCGCGCTTTCTACGTTAGATATTAAGGGTCTTTTTCTAATCAATATTAAAGTTATTTTATCTCTTCAAGTAACTTTAATGGTTCAATCAAGTAATTTTACTGTCGTACACGTAATGGCTCTAGGCACGATTATAGCTTGGGACCTATTCCATCGTGCTGCTGCAAAGCTCGCAATCGATATAAACAAATGCAGCTAAATAGATAAAAATTTATAGGTTTTGTTCGAACATGTCGATAAGCCCTAGTAGATTGACTGTACCAATGGTATCAATCAATTAAATCATCACTCACACAATCGATGGTTAATAAATTTCGCCCCCGACTCCTCGACCGAAGGGCGACCGAAACAGCTCGGTATAGCATTTTCGAACATTCCGCCTCATCACTTTTGATTTTCGGTTTAATTGCAGATGCGGAGAGGCGCGCGGTAGCGGCCGAGGCGAGGCGATGATCGGCCTCATGAGCCGGCCGCGTGCTCACCATGCGCCAGCATTCGACCGACGTGAGTCTCCTCTTGTACTGGATTAGTTGCCTCACACTCGTTCTGCATATATGTACATATAATTGTACATATTGATATCGCAGCTAGTAGTTAGTACGCAGTTAATGCATTTACTGTATCTATATATATAAATCTCATGTACTGCGCCGTGTTAGGTTTGATACACGTATAAAAAACGAACGTAGGAAGTCAAAATAGTCAAAATAATAAAAATGCGTCAATATAATAATTTATTTTTCCGTTGCCTCCGTCTAATGAATCCTTTCATGCAAAAATAATAAAGAGGTACATCTCAACATGTTATTCCATTTTCGTATAATGTTGGGTTTTTTATAAACGTATAAGGTTTTACTGAGGTAAGTTACAACACGGGTCGTAAAATACGGCCTTGTTTGTCTGGCGTTTCTATGTTTTGCATGAGATGCGGCGCTCCATTAATATTTTACCACATTCACGATTGGAAGAACTGTAGGTACCTACTCTACCTCGTTTTCACGAGATTAAGGCATATCATTCAAATCTGTTACTGCAAAGAAATATTACGAAATCAACGTTCCACTAACTTGACGGTTTTTTTAGGAATATAATTTAAAACGATCATTTCGGTTGTAATAACGAAAGGCTTGTAGCTACTTGTATCAGAATGAGGTGGGGATATAGTTCTCAATGTATGTTATTGACCTAAGTTCATCTGTATGGTTATATAGATTAAATAGGCTCGTTCAAAAGCGGAACAGCCTCGAGGATGGCTTCATCGACTTACACTCTTTGTGTGCAACTAACTATACGTTCTTATAAGACTCTACATACACCTGAACGCTCTATCTCTATATTGGACTTCTGCAATGAAAATCTGGTCCATTATTTGATTGGAATGTTATAAATCACATATTTGATTAATTCATCGATATTTGTGAAGGATTTTATCGATTCTTATTAGTATTGTTGCTCATAGATGAAGCCTTGAAATATATATATTAATTAATGTTATCTATTACTTTTATAATTTGGGTTTTTTTAAATTGTATTTAATATTGACACAAAAAATTATTGATCTTTTAAGGGAATTTTAATAATGTGATTTCGCAATGCAATCAAAAGTTAAAAAATAAGGTACAGAAAAGTTTATATCTTTTCACACAGTAGTAAAAGTATGTACTAAAAAGTACAATGAAATAACGAAGTTAGTATGATATGTATATTGAAGTATTTTGCTATAGTAAAATGTTCCTTAAATACTACTAGGCGTATCTATCAAGATTTTAGAAGGCGTAAATCACGCTGTACACTTGGAAAGCTATATAAACTTCGTGATATAATATTACTAGATCTAGACTCCTGCGTTGCTGAATTTATCTTGTGACCGCAATTATATTATATCCATCGAATAAATGGCAAAGAAAATGTTTCAACATTACAGGAGACAAAATAAGACAACACATCACAGTTTATCTCTTTCAGAAATGTCTTCTTGCGGACCTGCAACTGGTGATTGTTTATTTGCGACCTTATTAGTAAATATATACATAAACTATATAGACAGTTAATGGTGTCTAGACGGTCGACAAAGCGGTATGCACGGAGGAGACGGGCGCCGCGCGCTTGGAGGCTGTGCTGGTGGCGCTGGTGGAGCGGAAGGCCCGCGCGCTGCATGCGGAGCAGGCGCGGCGCCGCGCGCGGACCCACCCGCTGCTGCTCTTGCTGCGGAACCGCATGCCCGACGGTGAGCGTCTACGTCATGAATCATATTATACTGAACGGATTACAAAATAAATTTTGACAGCACCCAGGGAACCTCTCATTAGTATTTTCGCTCTTTCATCATATAGACTTAACATACTAATACGCCTAAGTACTACCTACTTTATAATAATACGCTGTATAACAGTAATACTGACATTTTCCACGTAAGAAATGTGAAAAAAATTATTGATATATGTTGAAAATATAGTAATATATAGAAAGAATATAAATCAGTGAAAGAATGATTTGCTAAAATATTTTGTATGTCAGGTCTAATTATATAAAAAAACGTAAATGCTTTAAGACACGATTCTCATTGCACGAATTAACATGTAATCAGTTTTATTAACTAATGTATAATGAAAAGTCATTGGTGTAGTCATGTCAAAGGAAGTAAATAAACAAATAAAAGATCAGCCACGGTGCTACCATTAATACACCATTTTGATTACATTGCCTCTGATTGTATTTTACTAACATACTATGCAAGGATTCAAACAAGCTTAGAACGATTCGCGTGGTTTTTTTGAGGACAGAAAGAAATGACATGCTGACAATGACCTGCTTGAGCATCCAGAGTCTAAATACTTCGAACCAGATTGGGTTCAAGTAACTCAACGTCTACCCTTGCAGACAGAATCGAGTATATTTAATATCGAGATGTGTGTATGTAAATTGCAAAGTACTGAACCTGGCAGTCATCGCGACAGTAGGAATGCAAAATCACTTGGTTCTTTACGTAAATAGTCAGATTTATTACAATTGACTTGCCTATTACAGACCTTTTACGTATATGATACATGTTTTTTTTTTAATATTTTGATCGATCAAAATAATATGGTTATAAAAATATAAATGCCAAATGTTTTTTATTTTGTATTTTAAATATCCAATTACATATATCGTTGTCACAGTTTTCGAAAGGATAAAGACAAGAGAGAATATTATTACTCAATAACGTCATGCAATTTTGAACGGGGTATACCATAAAAAATTAAGACCAGTTTAAGCACCTTCCTAATATAACTATTAAATGTCGTTCCAAGCGATTTAATCAAAACAGCATTTATAACATTCAGAATTATGAAAAATACTGCCGTTTGAACTGACATCAGTTTCCTCTTTCAATTGTACATTTTGAATGAAAACTGTAAACAAAGTTACATTTCGACTCGAAGCGCTACGACGACACCGTACTTCCGGCGCGCGGTGCGACAGACGAAATTGTAAAGAACCCAACCTGGATTTCACTAGAATTAACGTTGGATATTGTGTTGCTTTATTCGTTCCTTTTCTGTGAACTTGGTCTAATGCCAACGTACTTAAATATACTGACTACGACTACTTATGTTAGTTATATAGGTACATTTAAAAGCATATATATTAAAATAAAATAAAATGAATAACCGTCACGCCAGGTCCCTAGCGGGGTAGGTAGAGAGCACGGAGCGCTAAACATCTCTGTCCTTGCAAACCTGACGTGCTTCGTGCATATATATTGGCTACTACGCAAGTACTCGTATACCGTATATCGGATACTTAATTTTGTCAAAACTTGTCATAACATTTTTAAAAATAAAACATCTACATAACTATATGCAGCTATTGGTATACCTGTTTACTGCATCTATTATATAGAAAGAGAACACAATACAGCCAGTAAAGTTACAAAAAAAAGCTCACGCCGTATGCACACACTATGTTGTACAAACTCATAACTTTAAAAGTCCCGCTTTAGTTTCAGTCGAAGTGGATTTACTGCTCAATATCAATATAATAATATACCTACTTGAATATTGTAATCGATAGAACTTTAAGTTCTATTGGCTTAGTTTTTGGCAAGTTTGCCAATTTTGTGCTGTTGAGAAGCGGATATGATTATGGATGTATCCTTGCCCGTCAAGCGCTATGTGGAACTGTTAAATTCAAAATGAATACCAAAAATTCAATGATAAAAAATAAACCGGCTATTACTTTATACACAAAGTATCATATGACATTATTTATTGTATAAGTTTGCGTAACCTACACCGACTGACCTATTAGCTGACACGAAAATTGTCAATGTGATTCAATACTTTATATAAATCGTTTAGGTTTTCTTTAACAGCACACTATTACTACTGTATAAATATAAACTAAAAATTCGAACAATATAATAAAAATATATTTTACTTTTAATAATAAAACGATATATCCGATACCAAAGTGAAATAATTTCTTGCAATTGTTTCAAAGCTTCCGTAAGTTTGCATCTGAACATACTTTTATATGCGAAAAAGTTTTGGAAAAAAGACGAAAACGTTTTAAAACACTTCTGCTTGTTTCCTTAGTCGTTCGCGTTTTCCGACCATGAATCATTTTATTGCAATGAATCAAGAAAAAGTAATGATTATTTTTGAATTGAAATCATGTATTTTGTTGTACGATAATTAAACGAACTAATGTATTAATTAAAATAAATAAATGAAAAAAATATCCATTTTAGAATTATTATAATATTTGCTATATACAGAGTAATTTCATTATATTTTGCCACCCATAAAATGATTTGTGCTTGGTTCTTGTTTTAGAATAGTATAATACATATCTTTTGTATTTTTAAATGGTAAATTGCTTTGTTTTTGATGTAGTTTAAACGAGAAGGTAAAATAAAAGATAAAATGTATGATTTCCAAAATTTAATTTCAATATCTCTTTAATGTGAATATCGATAGATTAATTTCATAATTAGTTTTCCAATCGCGCCTTTGAAACTGTAATATATATAATGTTTTAAATGATTGAAGCAGTTGTTAATACATTCCACATGTTCAGTTATTAGATGGGTAACCGGTTGAAGTAAATTGCCAATGTTATCGTAACGTAACAAGATAGTATTCTCGTAACGTAACAGAATTAAAGCCTTTTTACTACAGCGGGGCGTAATAAGTAATTCAGCCATTATGTTAAATTGGAACAAAATTTGTTTGGCAAAATTGTAAAAATAGTACACTTCTATTATATTCAATGATAATCATCATAAAAAAAACAAAAAAATCTAAGTTGTGTAAAGTCTGCCAATCTGCACCGGGCCACTCTACTTTTCTCCACTATCTTTGTCATTGTGAGAGGAGACCCGAGTCCAACAGTGGAACGATAAAAGGGTCGATGATGATGACGAATTATCATCAACTCTTTTCGTTGTTCCACTGCTGTCTGCTATACGGACCATGTAATATTTGCGATGCTTTCCTTCCACATTACAACAAATAATATTCAATTTTAATATACACATATGTTTGTAAGGAAAAAGTACGGATCAGTTTGCTAACGCAGGAGAGCATTGTTGTATGTATTAAATTGTGTGTCTCGCTTTATTCCAGAGGAGGCGTCCATCGTAGAAAGTCCAGGCGATGTGGTGACGTCGCACTGGTGCGAGGGAGAGATTGCCACGCATAAACACAAAAAACTCAAACTGCACACGCATCACCAAGATGGGTAAATATTTACATATTCGCCATATTCACATATTCATAAATACAATATTCTACATGATCTATGCTACAAACAGGTACACTGTAAATTATTAGGCGTCTTCACGCATACATGTGTTCTAATAATAATTCACGCATTTAGAATATTTAAGATAATTATTTTCTGTCCTTAATTTTTTTTATTGCAATATAATAAATTGTTTAAATAAAATTAATTCTTATTAGTAGTGTTTTAAAAGTTAAGTAACAATCGATAAGGTTTTGGAAAATACCAACAAGCAACTGACACGAATATTAGTAAAATATTTTTTCCCTCCACCACTGGTGGGCCTGGGTGAATAAGTCATATCGCAAAAAATATCTCCTGATCTTGACCAAAGTTTGTAAAGCTGTAAAGGAACTCGTTAGTAAAGTCGTTTTCGGCAATTGGCCGCAGATGGTCTTCGCGTTATTCAGACATTCATAAGCGAAAGTCATGTGTCCATGAAATCTTCTCTGACTATTTAGACACTACGTCGATGAAATTTGAATACCTTTTTAAATAAATAAATAACCGTCACGCCAGGTCCCTAGCGGGGTAGGCAGAGAGCACGGAGTGCCAAACAAACCTGACTTGCTTCGTCTACATTCATCAGTCTCTTCATACATACACGCCGGTTTCGTAGTAAAAGTAAACTAATAAACCCAAGGAAATATTTGTGATCAACCGTATTCACATAATTATAAATTTAGCGGTATTCGTTGTAAGACTTTTCAATCTGTAGATTATAAGATACATCTGTAAGGAATAAACACAATTTCCTTTTTTTTGTATGTGAATACAGTAGAATGTAGCAAACGGGCATGCAGCAGTCACGAGTGGCCGCTGCCGCCCAGAGACATCTACAACCGACCTTGAACAGGACCGTTTGTTCTGTTCTTGGCCAGTCTTAGAAGTTCTGCCACTGTCGAGAACTGAGACGGTAGCCTCTAGTATGCACGTGGATGCTTCACAATGTGCTTCAGACCAAAATTGAGATTGTTATAATAACAGCTGCTTCTCGACATAAATAGGTATAGCGGAGGTACTTCTCCGGGCGAACTCTGTATAGGTTTTACTCATATTATTTATTCAACATAATATATGTAGGTATGCCTCTTTTTATGAGCAACGGAGTCCTTCGTCGTTATTATATTTGCACTACTTATATATGTATATATCTTTATAGGCGCATTATTGTTTAAAATAATACTTCGGCACCGCGTTTTTTATATACATTTTGTTTAAATTCTTTCGTTTCATTTAATGAAAACCTGTCTGTTATCGGAGTATAATTACAATGACACATAAATATCTTAGTTATCCCAGATCTCTAATTGCTTATATGCTATTAATATGTATACCAATACATATTTCAATACGTACCTTAATTATAAATTTACTGAATTTGCTTTTTCTAATTATTAAGTAAATAGGTACATTAGTGTTGTACCAAGATTATTTTGTAATTTTTGCGTTTTATAAATGTGAAATAAGCCTGAAACCGACATTTAATTTAAATATGAAAGGAGAAACATTTTGTGGTGACTGTAAAGGATGTTCGACATACTAGCCTCATGGGTCAACACAATAGGCTGGCTTCACTTCAGCATTTTAGTTCTACCCGTATGCGCGTGGTTAGGCTGGAAAAATTCATTTTTTTACACGCGCCGACGTCAAAAGCCTGTAATACTCTATGGAAGAAAAGCAAATATTTGAGAAAATTTATTTCTATTTGTATTTATAAGTTATTAGCTTCGTAAGTGTAGGCACAAGATAAATACAGGCATAAGTTGTTTATAGTATTTTGAACATATATTCATTGCTTCAATCCAAACCGGATACGCGTTGTTATATTTTATAATACGGAAAAGAAAAGAAAATGTCAAATGTTGCATTGTATTGCAGGGTATTTGATTGCTAATATCCGAATTCTGAATTGACAGCTCGTAAGCCTTATCTTTGTTTCTATGGATCGCATAGATTGGGCGGGAAAAAATTGAATCACACGATAATGTGTATAGTATATACTGTATACAGAGGTGTATAAAGCATCACGTTTTTGTATAAAATGTGGGCACAAACATGGCCGAGAGGTCAAACATGGCTCAGTGGCCAAATATAGCTCAGAGGCCAAATATGGCCGAGAGGTGAATATTGGCCGAGAGGCCAAACATGGCTCAGAGGCCAAATATGGCCGAGAGGTGAAACATGGCCGAGAGGTAAAACATGCCCGAGAGCTCATAGTGAGCGTAGCGGACGCATTGTAACGTGACGTTAATTTCCGCTGCTAATCTAAATACTCGGTCGGTCAGCGCCTGTCCGGCGTTCATACGTGACTCCGCCGCGGTGAACGTGTTTCGCAAGTTCAGGTCGTTATACATGTAGATAATGCATGTATAGTGTTTAATGAGTGCTTAATATACGGAACTTTGAAGAGAAGCGCGTTTTGTAGAAATTGAACAGTTTAAGAGGGTTCGTTGTTTATTTTTTTGTATCTATCTATGTCTCAGTGTTTTATTAAGCTATCCAAATACTTTATCAGATTGAGAATTGGGAATGTGTACATTTTATAAATTTCTTTAACTGCTTTCAAAAGCATATAGTTTTATTTCTTTGTAGAAAATAATATCAACGCCTCTTTGATTAATTATTACAGTTTATTCATTATTACTTTAATATGTATCTCGTTTATAATGTTTGACGTGATATAATGTTTTGATTCTGAGGATCATGGATGGTTCGATTACTTGTTAATATGATGTTATTGTATTATCAGGATGATCTCTCGTCCGGAACAGTTGAAGCTCGAGAGGCGCCGGCGACGACGCAGGCGCCACTCTCCGCACGCAACTACGCACAAACCTAAGAAACATCGAACGCTGCTCGTCTCTGCTATTGACGAACAGGCTAAAGTTATACATGTAAGTTTGAACAATGAATCATATTGTCATGTGAAATTAAAGTCAGCGTTGTTAAGGTGGAAATTAGTGAAGGATTCAACAGCAGGCTGTATAGGCTGGAGCCTAGGACGGAAATTTGGGGCTAACGTATTTTTAACCCTTTTATAAATAAAAAATATTTATATTTATTTAACTGAAAATGTTATTAAGTTCACGTAAGAAGTAGTAGAGGTCGGTAGGAGTGGGAACATTTGAATAGCTGACTGGCGGCAAATTTATAAATCCGCCGAAATACTATATTTTTCAATATTGTAGGAATTGTTTAAGAAATATATACATTTTGTCCACACGAATAGTACCGAAACGTAGACTGGTCTCGCTTGGGTACATAAATTTTAGATTGGATATGGACTAATATAGGCCGAACACACTAATTTACCTCGAGCTGTCGGCCTTTCGGCCTTCAAAGTTTGTAAGTGGAGCTTTCAAAAGTTAGGTATTTCTGTACGCAAAAATTAATTCCCAAAGACGAAAAAACGTTGCATATGAATAAATACTTCTAGATTACAGACTATACCTAGGTGCTGCCAACTAGTGAACAGATGTTTAAACTGGAACAATGTATAGTTCGTATATTATTTATTAGTTCAATTCTTTGATTATATCATGTAGATGGCGCTAATACTACGGCATCGGGTCACGCTAGGTGGCGCTAAATACTAATATTTCAAATCGAACGTTCAATTTTTACACGTTTTTCCATGACGTACTAGATGGCGCTTGTACTAACTAAAGAAATAATGTCTTTTCCTGAAAGAGCCACGATGCACTCGATTTCAAGAGCCAATGTTGTTGAAAAATGTGAAGTTTTTAAACCCTGTAAATTTTGCTATATTGTAAGGAACAAAATACAGGAATAATATTAAATGCTTAGTTAGTTAACGAGCCGCGCTACTATTGCCTAGTATGAAGTAAAGGGGATATGGCAAAATTCATTCTATTTATTTAAGAAACATTTTGTCACTTTATTATGCATTTTGAAATACGACATTTTAGCAGTAAACTATATATGTCAACAATTCAGTTGATATTATCTTACATCATTTTATCTGTTAATAAAAAAATACTTGCCACAGTTGGATCTGTCTCGGGAAAGTTTTTGTGCGATAATAATTATGATTACATTGATTGATGATTCATTTATTTGGGCGTTGAGTAACTTCAGTGAACGAAGAAATTGCTCACTG
>DVPR01000511.1:0-13570 GCA_018239345.1 Oxynetra stangelandi
ATATATATATATATATATATATATATTTACATACATATGTATGTATACGATATACCTGTTATAAAAAGATGAATTTATCAATGATATTGCATATAAGACAGCTCAGGATCGGAACTAGCACACGCCTTTTAAATGCGCCCCGATGCTTAAAATGGCTATATTTAAGCACGTACAAGTGTAACGTGGGCAAGTATTCGAGAGGTATTCGATTTTAGATATAAATATTTCGCAAGGAATACTGACGTACTGAAACGTGTTTTACGAGTTTGTCAAGGAGTCGAGTCAGTGGGTTACAGTTACGAAGGCTTACTTTGAACTATTTGCACCCCAATGTACGAGTACATTAAAAATTTATGTTTTACATGAGAGACGTCGCAAGTGGCCGCTCCGCCGCCGATCTCCGACGGGGATGTAGGGATGTGACTGTCAGTGTCAATTATTAGCATGTTATTTGGTGGTACTGAGAATGTTATTCGATTAATGTTCGAATTTATTATAAATTATACAATGTTATAAATATATCATTAAGGAAATAAAAATTAAGAAAGTGCAGCAATGCTACCTCGGCTAAACTGAATATTTTGCATATGCCTGTTGATTATATGCATTACTATTTTAAAAATTGATGAAAACAATATACGTAATGTAGGTATGTACTCGTATTTGAACGTAAGATATTCGGTATGCTTTATTTAATATATCTTAAAACATATCTTTACACGCAATATGGTGTATAATCTGTAGCAGTGTGTCACAAACACCTGCCTACTTCTACGCAGAAACAATGAACAATTGTTGTTATTTCGAAACATTTAAATACCTCGAACGGAACACGCGAGTAGAACTTTGATCATGTACAGGGCTCTATGAGATCTTATCAAATAATCATGTGAAAAGACATAATAAGCGTTTGCTACGCAAACGTTCGGCTGCAGCGCCATGCTTTAATTGGTGGTGGAGACCAGTACAGGCTCGGTTTGGGCCAATTAAATTGTTTTATCTATAGAGCTTCGATATGTGTACTTAAGTATGTTAATAATATTCCGTACAGACCAATTGATTAATCAATTTTAATTAGAAAATGTTTTTTTATCTGTTAAATGGATTGTATTACGAATTAATGTAAAAAATAAAATAAAAAATACCATTGAAATATTAATACACAAGCTATTACAAATTATACTCTCTATTTGGAAAAGACATCATTATTTTTATTTGTTAATAAATACAGTTTGTGCGCGATTTCTCTTGATGGGATTTATCTTAAGATCGACTACGCGAGCTTACAAAAAGCCCATTCCATTCGTAGCGTCGAAAAGCCGTGATACGGTATTTGTCGGGGAACAAAAACGCCAGTAGAGCGATTCAATCTTTATTTGTTTATTTACTCCTTATTAGCTAAAGAGTACAAGGGCGCACTGTGTACTTAATGTCTGCTCAATTCATGCTTTCTCTTCCAGTCAATTTTATACTGCAACGGATAAGCTATATGGCGACAAATCGTTTCAAATCTCGCTATTAAAACATGTAGATATAAATTAAATAAAATAAATAAATAAATAACCGTCACGCCAGGTCCCTAGCGGGGTAGGCAGAGAGCACGGAGTGCCAAGCATCTCTGTCCTTGCAAACATGACGTGCTTCGTCTACATTCATCAGTCTCTTCATGGATCTGTTTACTAAATTAAGTATTTATTTATTAAACATAGAGTAATAAATATTATTTGTATATGTTGTACTAATTGCGTTTTTAAATCGTGTAGTTATTCCGTTTTATAGTGGACATTGTTTCTTATTGTTAACTTTATCCTACGTAACATTAAACATTTAAAGTCACATCAGTTTTGTTACCATGTTGACGCATAATGTAATCAAAATGTAACGCTTTTGACAATCGGACAGAAAGTCAAATTATGCAATAATTAATTAACGTACCTTTTTCAAAATGGAAATTATTTAGTTGCACAACGATGGGTTTTACAAAGACAATATTAGATCGCCATATTTAACCATCTCAATGAAAACATTTAAATTATTTATTTTAAATATTTACTGTAAACTTAGTGTAACATAGAATAGAACATCTACATATATTACAAATTGAAAAATATTACATAATAAACTATATAAAATAACGAAATACATTCAAACAATTACGCGTATCTAAGTCATTGACAACATGCAATATAATGAGTGTAATGACTTCGTAATACTATCATATAAACTTTTGCAAGAAAAGCGTCTAACAAATACGCGTAGATGTAGATACATAAAATGGATTGGGTGGTACATTGTATTATATACACCTCGTTATGTCGAAACAAGACAAGTGTAAGATCGAACGGTTATGTGAACGAAATAACAATGTTGGTGTGCAGAACAATAACCGCCATGGTGAGGTGCGCGCGAGGTTTTATCGTAACATTTACCACGACCTTCGCGCGGGTTATAAGTAAGGATCGGGCGCGTTCTCACGCCTTCTACGCCTCACGCGCGAAGGAGGTTGGTTACAGCGCACTGTCATAATAGTGTCGCGTCTGTTACGCGATTGTTGAGTTATTGAGCGCACTTTTTTACTGTTTACATGTTATACAGTAGGTAGGTGGATAGATGGGTGCATGTGACGCGGTTTCATTTGAGTTTTGCAATGCGTGAGTTTTTCAGTGACATTTTGGCGCACAATAAAATGCTTTTTTGTTTCGCTGTTAGACATGCGTGTTGTGGAATGAGATGTGTTAAGACCATAGTCTGCCACGCTGATCATGTGCGCGATGGTAGACTTCATATAGCTTAGAGAATGTATTTTTTTAATCTACATAAGTTGTGCAGATTTTATCAAGTATTGTTACAGTTTATAGCGAGTCACATTGACGTTAAGACGCACTTTGTAAACAGAGTTAGTTGTGCGTCTGGATTCGGACTGAAAATGTCTTAACTTAAACAAATGGGGGAAATGCTTTACACACATGCATATGTACATACGCATGTATATTTAAGTCCTATTAAAAACGTTTATTAAATTGTTTTTAGATATAGGTATATATAATATAATATATATAATAATAAAAATAATCGCGTAATGGCCATTATAATTTTTCCACATTTTTTCTTTTAAATCATAATAGGCATTAGGATTGTTTGATTTATGAGGTTAGGTTAACTATCTGAGAACTCCTATCAAATTAATAACAATCAGATGAAAACGTAATTCGAGTGTCCTTAAAATAGGATTAACTCATAGAACGTAAACTTTAAAATGACTGCCTTAAAAAGTGTTCACTTTCGATTTGTTATCTTACTGACTCTGATACGAATATTTTGAGGTCGTTATTATTGAACTGTTAAAAAAAAGGGGTTGTATTATTTATTTTGAAAAATAAAACTCACTTATACTTCATGTTTTTTTCGACTGCAACACTCAAGGTCGCCTTATTAACAATAATTAATTCGAAACAACATTCACATGTTCTCATTTTCATTAGGTGAAAAAAATGTACCACAATAACATTTATTTGTTTAATTAATTCATAACACTTCCGCCCGCAAAAAATTCATACTCAATAAAACATATTAAAATTTCTATATCCAATTCTGACGGGGCGTTTGGTAAAATTTATGTTTGTAAAATGACTCTGATTTATGACAAAATCACAACAGATTATAAATTACTTTTGATAATTTAGTTTATTGTGGCAAAGAATTTTTTTTGTTCTTTTTCTATTTATGTAAATAACCTTAAACTGGACTGAACAAAAGAATAGTTTATTCTGGTAGATTAATATCCTGGGAAAATAAATGATATGCTCGCATACATAATTTTATAAAGTCTTTATTAAATAATTTATCGTTTTATACATCGCTACAATGACGTTGATCCAATCTAAAGCCAAGCCCACTGGAAACGGCGGGGCAGTGATCGAAATTCGAAACTGGTTTGAAAGTTCGACGTAAATTAACGTTACAATTTGTAGGTTATAAGGCCGACCGTACACTAGAATAACTCGTGATTAAACAGAATTATATAATTGTCATATAGCAAAATGAATACTATCTATTGTTGTATTTTTTTACTAACAAACGCGCACACGATGTTAAATTAGTGCTAGTCGCAGCCCTATAGAAGACTTTACTGTCCATTATGACTTACGTTAAATAATATCGTATAATAATGTAACTAGTTACATATAATAATATAACTCGTAAATTATTCAAATATGTTTATGCATAGAATTGTCGAGGGAGTGAGTGTAGCGTCACCAAAGCTACGTAATACAATAGACAGTCCACGTTTGTTGTTATACCGCCTTAGCGATAGGCTTATTGACGGACATGACAATGTACTGCTTATTTTTTTAAATATATAATATACTTTTCGAGTGTTAAATTTTATTTTCTACAAGATTAAAAAAATACGTACATATATGTATATATCGATATTTAAATAATAACGGGGAGGGATCATAGTTGCTTATAGAATAACAAGCAGTAAAAGTAATAAAATCTTAAGTACATTCCTAATATAATATGGACACTCGTTTTAAACTAATCAAAACACCTAGTCTGTGTGAAATCGTAGAATCGCGAAAACGGAACGGATGCAGTCGCTACCAAACGCAAGTCTCCTGTTGCTAAATTATATTATTATTCTGATGCAAATATCAGGTGTCTGTTTATTTATAAGTGACTTTGAGATTGCTTAATAATTAACATAGGCTGTTGCAGTCGACATTGTCCGCGTGATAGTCAGTTTTAATTAATAATAAGGCTTACTATCTTTAAATGATCTTTTATCCTTATATCCGATGTATATTAAATTATATAGACTTAATTTTGCTAAAACCAATGTCTATCTGCTCGTCATAACCGCATCAAAAGCCGTCCAGCAATTTCAATGTGCGTAAATAGCAAGATAGACAAATTTTAAAATCGTTGTTTTGTGTTCTATTACCATTCTCTTATCGTCTTTTCTCTAGATTTGATCTTCATTTAATATACAAACATAATAATATTTTATTATATGTATAGATGATAATTTACGTTTCCAGAGACAGGGGACAAATTAGAAGCTATGAAGTAACCTAATCCATATAAAAAATATATTGTCTATAGTTTATAGTATTGCTTTATGTCGGTAAGAAATTATGTGATTATATTTTGTTACATCAAATAAATCCAACACAAAACGAAATGAGCAAGACTTTGTGTTGATGAAGTCTTCTAGTGACTGAAAAAATGTACTCGTATTTAGCAGTTATGCCCACACCTGACTTCGCCTATTTTATAGTAGTAACTATAATGTAACTGCGGTATTTGAACATTCTCTGCGTATTATATTTCATTCTGAATGCTGTTGTTACCAGAATATGCCACGACCTTTCATATCAAATCCTGCATTCGATCCCACGTAGGATCGATCGCGGCAAAATAATTACTCGTGATGTCATCACGTCCACTTCCTTTGCTGGCGATTGTTTATGATTAATGTCTTTATTGAGACATTAATGTGTCATTAGAAATGTCCACAGCTCGCTCGCAGCGCCGCAATAAATCACCGCTTGATTGCCACTTTAAAAAAGTGACGTTAAACAAACAAGGTCTGTAATACTATATAATGCCCTTCCTCTTATGTAACTAACGAGATATAACAGGCGACAACGTCCTCAGTGGCCATGTCCGTACTGCGTCGTTTACTGCGTTCATTTGTTTTCACGTTATGTAATGGACTTGGAAACCGTGAACAAAATTTCCCATAGCCAAGTTGTCCAGTTACAAATAACCACTGCGTCTCGGTGTAAACTGGCATCGTCTTTTTACCTGATACGTCTCATTATTACCACCTACCACCACATGTTCTCATCGTCACCCTGATTACTGGTAGAGAATGCCACTAGGCGTTAAGTATGCCCTTTGTGAAACCTAGTCATAGGTGACTCAATAAAGACTAAATAAATAATATATATATCATACTCGTTAGTTCGAGCACTGTGATTAACTGCTGTTTAGTAATGGTTTGGTTTCGCGCCCAAAACGCAGATCAACTTTCGTCACTTACTCGTATTTCATGGTTGAACTAACCATGAAATAACCAAGTGACACACCTCTTTTTATATCGACTTAATATGTTTAGCAATTTCTGAAGTTTATTGATAAAAAGTATTACTCCTTGAGTGACAAGGCAGGCGTGTTTTGTTAGCGTTTTATGGTAAACACAAGCTACGTAGTAAGTCTATGGAAACATATTTCGCAAATTTCTGACTATATATTTATCACTCTTTTAGTACAATAGAGTATTTTAATTCGGATACAAGTAGTTCGATGACAAAAACAATTAATTAACTTTGATTTTAGCGGTTTTAAAAGGTTAGCAAATATATATTATATTAAGTAATAGTATTTAATATTAGTTATAAATAGCACTGTTACGATATACATTCACAGCTTTTATCAACATTTTATTATTATTATTGGAATATAATTATTATTTTATTCTATTATTCCTATTTTGAATCAACGCTGTTATATTCAAGTGTATATAGATTTTCCTGGGCCGTAACAGGTTTCAGTGGAAGTTGTAAATATCGTTGGTGGCTTACATCTATGGCGCAACGCCTCTTTCCCACGAGATGTCGTTGGTGTGTTGGTGCAACCGATCTAGCCGAACGACGGTCTACCATTAGTGTTAAGCTTTTTAAGTGTTTTGTTCTGTTACTTTCATATCTTTTGAATTCATTTCGTGCTATACGAGTATAAACGAAAAGAATATAAAGTATTGAAAAATCAAAGAGAATTGTGGGCTTTCTTAAATCGAGTTCAAATACGCAGTCACGTTGAGACGTGTAAATTTAAATTATTCTATGTTGCACCAATATACATATGTAGGTAAGAATTGAATGGATGCGGTAATAATTTTTAAGATGCTTCATGATAGTTATTTACAGTTAATTTAAGTTAGTAATAGGTACATACTCACATACGTGTGTAAAGTAATTATGAAATCAATAATATTTTTACAATGCTATTAACACAAAGGTGTTCTTCTTAAATGTTCTATCGAATTTTGTTGTAAAGAAGGCGCTAATGAATAATCAATAGGTAATTTAATTAAGCATTGAGATTATATTTCAATTTGAAAATGGACATTTTAAATTAACACGAAAATCTGGCTTGTGCGTTATTGGAAAAGATATAAATGACAGATACAGAATACTAACATGTCACAGTTCACTCGATATATCGATCATGTAGTGGAATACATAATCCCTACATTCCATTGCAATTCGATGGATAAGTATTAAATGATTACTGAATTCAGTACAGACGTCAAATCACTAGCGAGAGACGCAATAACAATTCAGCTTGTATTGCAGCCGATATACAAATATCAATGAACTATTAGATTCGGTGATTGCCATTCACTTGAAAAATACAATATTAATTTGTTGATGGTTTATTTTGTTGTTAACGTTAAAAATTTCATAACAATTCAAATATAGGTACTAGCAAGTTTTTATGAGTTTTTACCCGCTTCATTTAAATGAATATTATTCACTGAAGTATAAATGATTATGAGTAAATAGTTAATATAAAACGGAGATATAGTTAAATAGTATAGTTACCTCGCAATTAAATGCATTTAATTGTAAAAAAGAACAAAAGATACTTTAAAAGATAACACAACTGTAATGTGACCAATTTTTTGGATTACAACACACTCCAGTAACCTTGACAGTATTATAAGCTAGGGCTGTCAATTCATTGAAATGATGAATATAAAAATAATTAATTTCTTTTTAAAATTATTGACATTTAAAACTTGATAACATATTACATTTTTGTTTCAATTGTGTAATATTACTACATTTGTGTCAGAGGTACCACAAATAATTCTAGTGTTGCTTAAACCGGATACATATCCCTTCTAGACTATTTCCCGTTCTCCGAGGCCTGTAACGAGCTTTATGTTACAATATTGTTGTTTCATAATAACACCTTAGAATATATATGTATATGTCGTTAAATTGTCACAAAAGTACAACTTTTACAAATGTTCACAAATGTTATTAGATAACAGCTAACAATGGTTCAAATCGTCATATGATTTTATTACAAATGGAAACATTCGTACATTTCTAATAAGTTCGTTAAATTTATATTGTTTTTATTGAAGCTTTACGTTTATATCCACGCAGTCGCGCTCTATGAAGTCGTCGGGCGTGGTGGCGACAATAAAAAAATAAAATTAATAATTTACTGTAACAGACGCACAATAATAATTGTTAATATACTTAACTACGCAGTTTATTCAACCCTAAATACAGCGTAAGTGAACGATAAACATAGCAATCTGTCATATTTGGTTATAGTAGGTAATGATCTAAGCTGCTATTTTTTGCTGGCATGCATTTCGTAACACTAGATTATTATCTAACATAGAACAAATTATGGGGCTGTTAGTGATTTGTGGCCGGTTCTTGCACAATTTTATAGCTAGTAGCTAAGTTTTTGTTCATACAATTAGTTCCAAAGTAGCTTTTTGTCGTTGTAATTGAAATAATAGGTGCAGTAACGACATTACAGACTTATTCACTGGACCAATTCTTGGTATTATCTTAAAAGTGATTACATTGGGTCGATATAAAATATAAGTATTCAAAACACATGTAAGTATGGTATCTTAAGCTTTCGCATTTCGTAGCTATCCATATGACCTTTATGCGTATGGTTGTTTTCTTAGAAAATTACATCGTAGATAGGCTAGATACTTGCATGTGTGGTGTGTGCAGGAAGATGTGATCATCGTTTCCTGTCGGTCAGGTGCTTCGGCGACCTGGCGGCTCGTTAAGGCTGTTTCGTAATCACTATTGGCATGATATTTCGTGACTAACGCCAAACGATCTGGGCAATGAGACGTAGTTGAATAGATTTTGAGCTGTGTAATAAAACCTAAAAACTGACCATTTGAAACAGTTTGGAGTAGCTTGTCTAAATGAAAAATTTCAAACATAACATTGGAAAATAAATATAATTTTTTTTTATAGCATTTGAAATAGCAAACGAGAATTTTGGTCCTATAATATTGGATTAAATTGCAATTCATCCTTTTGTCTAACTTGTGATGTTTCTTGTCTCGGCATAGTAAGCTACCATTTTCTTCTAACTGGAACTCAACAGGCACCAAAGTTAGCGGTAAGAATAGATGCGGGGAAGGTCCTCCAAGCGGATCCTGGACAAAACGTCCTACTTAGTGCTTATTATACTTAGCTATGTACAGCAAACTCGATATATTTTCTAGGCAACAAACTGTTAAATTGATCCCTGGTGCAAACACATTCATCTAGTTACAGTTTTGAATCATCACATAAAATCTACATTCTAACTAAATTTGACAATTCGTCTAATGTATATTGTTTCTTTGTTACCAGGTACACAGCAAGGGATTGAAGTTCGGTATCTACGAGGATTATGGAAACTTCACGTGCGCGGGCTATCCCGGGGTCGTCGGACATTTGGCCGAAGGTAAACTATTATATATCGGATTTGATATTTCTCTTTCAACAAAATAGACCATTAACACGTAAATACCAACTTGTAAATTCACGCTAGGATAATTTGTAATGGGGATTATTTATAGTGATTATTTATGGGGATATTTATGGGCAATATAGGATAAATTGTAGTGGGGATATGTAATGGGAATTGAATTGCTATACAACAACAAAACATCATGCCAGCTAGCAGGTTCCTTCCGGGGTAGGCAGAAAGCATCGAATGCCAAATATGTATGTCCTTACAAAGCGGACGCACTTCGTCTGCATTCATCACTCTCTTCATGCATTTACGCTGGTTTCGGAGACTCCTGAATCCAACGTCGGCCAGTGTCGGTCCTATTCGGTCTAGATAGCAGAGTCTTGGTCTCCCTCAGCTATACAACAACTGTTTCGATTCCTTTGAATACAGCCATTGATATCAACCCCAGAGCACCTTACCAAGATACGCGCAGCTATATTGACGTCATATGGGCCATCACGTTAAATTCGTCCACGCCGATGCTGTAATCGTTGTACATTTTAACATGTTACGTATCGAAATTACCAATCGAAAAAGCGGTACGAGCGTTTGGAAGGTACGTAAGTGAAGAGTTGAAGTATTTGTAACGAGAAATTCGATACAGCGGTATGTGGCCTAATATACGCAATTGCAACCAAACGGCCGTTTTAAATTCAAACGACGACGTGTACAATGAACTCTTGAATATATATGTATGTATTGTATTTCTTTTGAACATTGTAAATTGTAGCAATTGACTTCATTCGGAGAGGGGGGGGGGGAGAGACAGAGAGAGATAGAGAGACAGAGAAAGGGTGAGAGAGATATTTGTTTATTTACACCATACCGGTGGTAAAGAAGCTCTGATACAAGGTACCAAAATGTCGACATATCAGATGGTACGGGCTCTGACTTTTTTTAGTATTCCAAACGTAGCGCGGTTACGCTTGCGAAAAACCAATTTAGATCGTAGAAGCGCAGCGAAACACGAGGAAGTGAATTTCATAATGATAATGTAATTACTAGTATACAACCGTGTATTGGCCCGTGCAGTGAGTGGTTAGTGGAACCTGACTGAACTTAACTGAACCTGACCTCGTGGGTTCGGTTCCCGCCCAGTACAAATATTTATGTGATGAGCACAGACATGTGTTCTGTCTAAGTATAAAAGTATACTAAGTATAAAAATACATCTACTAAGTATAAAAATACATCGGTATCTCTTTGACCACGCACTTGGAATACTTTTTAAAATGAACGCCCCTATAAGTGAAAGATATGAGTTGAAAGCATGAATGACATTTATAAAGATTTATTGTTACGCAAAATAGTTTGCTGTTAGTATTTTGGACAGGACTTTTTATGTATCGAATTCACAGAACAGGTTACAAATTGCAGTGCGATTTTTGTATGAGTCTCCTCCACTTCTGAAAATACCGCGCCGCATAATTGTAATTTGCCGGCGAAAGAAAGAAAGTAACGGTGACGACTAACCACGTTTTATAGCACTTAATAGTACACTCCATGTTACCTAACACGGCCATGCTTATTGCTGTGTTAAAGATAATTTGCACAATTATTCAGATACTCGGTAACAGTACGTCGATATGCAAGGAAATGCCGTGTACATTTACGCACGAAGATTTAAATGCTTTCAAGGAAATAAACAATGCTTTACTTATTACGCACGCGACTATACAAATACATCTACATTCTACATATATATGAAAAAAAAACAAGCAATCACGCCAGATCCCTTACGGGATAGGCAGAGAGCATCGAGTGCCAAATACGTCTGTTCTTACAAACCTGACGTGCTTCGTCTACATTCATCGCTCTCTTCATGCATACACGCAGGTTTTGGAGATTTTTGACTTCCCCCGTTAGCCAGTGTCTGACCGATTTGGTCCAAATATTAACGTATTGATTCCCCTTGGCACTTACGTCCATCAATAGGTACCATACACTATACATCTATATATAATTCGTATTTTTCCCAAGTTCATTTAGCGAGCCGAAATTAGCTCTCGACATTATGAGTATTATAATTTATTTTTTCAAAAAACTGTATTTGAAAATCGAATAATAACACAAAGAGGCCAATTGAGCAATTTTAAGTAACGAGAATTCTATAGGTCCAAATTAAAATGTTAAGGCACATCGGACCGTATTACATTTATATACATACATTGGTTAAGTACCGAGAGAACGGTCGATACGGTAATTATTTATCTATTAATCTTATCGTTGGGAAACATGCGCCTTGACACGCTTTGGATCAATTAATTATTATTATAAACACATACATACATACAGTTATACGAAGAAAAAAAAAATTAGAACAAAATTTTAATTATTATTATCTCACCCGATTCTTGTTCCACGAGTCTCACACCAGGAACACGTTTCGGGTGACGTAACAATTAGTGGAATAGCGACCGCGACGAGTGTTAATGACCTCGGAGCTTATACTTGCATACTTGTTCATTATTGTTAATCGTATTATATCCAGATGCTGCTACATTCGCATCGTGGGGAGTGGATTATGTGAAGCTGGACGGCTGTTACGCGCTGCCGGCTGACATGGACCAGGGTTACCCGGATTTTGGGAGGCAGCTCAACTTGACCGGCAAACAGATGGTCTATTCCTGCAGTTGGCCCGTCTACCAGATCTACGCCGGCATGCAGGTATGTTGAAAGGAAAAATTATGTCCATTGATGCGATGTATGAACTGACTTTTAACTCTTCACGCATCGGTAAGGGCGCTTAGTTTGTAAATATGGTAACAAATCATCATCATTATCATTGACCCTTTCCTCCTTTCACTGTTAGACACGGGTTTTAGTCAGCCACATAGCTCAAATGCGCGTTGGTTGATTTCGAACATTATGCACTAGTTACCAAATTTATATCTATTCGTTATTCGTACTAGATAATATTGTGTACAAGTATTTTTTATTCAATTTCGTGTGCGTACGCTTACACACGCGTATTACGTGATACATTAAAGGTGTTAAATAATATTTATGAAACGGTTGTGCTATACAGAGTGTAACAACACAGAATTGCGCAGCGCCTAGCTTGGTCGGTGACGATGACAAGGGTCATTTCTATTGCAAAAATCATCTGGCACCAATTAATTAATTGTGTTCATTAGACTGTACGATATTATTATTATACAGCCTTCTCACATATTAATTCGTTTCTAGGATTATAATACAGGATGTTGATTTTATGGGCCATATTTTGATTATGTATTTATTATCAATTAATCACGCTCTAAAAGTCCAAATGCATAAGTGCGAACATATTTGCGTTATAAATGTCAAAGGGCATGGAAATCGTCTTTTATTGCGATCTATAGTTGTTAGCAGTATAACAGATCGTAAACGTATAGCTCATATCAAATAGATCAATAGACTTTGTAGCTGATTTGAGTTACTTAAGCTCTAAAGCGACAGGTGGCATGAGGTACCAAAGACCACCATTAATAAAATCTCCCAGTTCGCCAAAGTACTGCCTTATTATGTAAGGCGTACAATATAAAGTATACAATCCAAATAAAACAGTCAAATAACACATAACTTAGTAATTAGTAATGTACAGAATGAATAAACAGGATCATTATCCATAAAAGCATTAGTAAGAAATCCGCATTCAAATTTATGCCTAGGAGTCGTTCAGTGGAATTTCTTAATAGAATATTAAAAATTTTCGTTACCAACACAGAAATGCTACCATTCTTAGAATTATAAATACATAGTTGTAATAATGATTTCCGGTGTATACTGAGTGACTGACTGACTGGTCCGTTGGTGCAGTGGTCAGTGAACTTGATTGCTGCACCGGGGGTCGTGGGTTTGATCCCCAACCAGGACAAATGTTTGTGTGTTGAGCACAAACATTTGTTCTGTGTCTGGGTGCAAAAAAATATCTATATAATTAGATATTCATATACATGTATGTATGTTAACGGTGGGACAGCCTACTGGTTAAGAATTCACCTCTTTCTTTACAATGTGC
>DVPR01000512.1:0-13564 GCA_018239345.1 Oxynetra stangelandi
TTTCTCTTCTTGCATCAGTTTATCGAAAAATAAAGACAACCACTTCCATCCATCCACTTTCATTAGCTTCCACACTTCAATAGGTATACCATCCGGTCCGGTCGCTTTCCCATTCTTCATTCCATTTACTGCTTCTTTCACCTCATCCATGCTAACCTTCCTTACTAGTCCCACATTTACTGCCATATTTTCCGTCTCGCCCTTCCAATCATTTTCCTCATTCATTAGCCTTTCGAAGTAATTCTTCCATCGATCTTTAATTTCTTCGTCCTTCGACAGCACCTCGCCCCTTTCGCTCTTAATGCACTTCATTAACGCTACATCCCTCGACTTTCTTTCCCTTGCCTTGGTCAGTCGATATAGTCGTTTTTGGCCCTCCGGACTATCGAGCGAACTATATAATTGATCTTGCACTTTTGCTTTTGCTATGGCGACTGCTTTCTTGGCTTTCTTCTTGCATTCGTCATATTCTTTCTTTTTTTCTGCTTTTAAAATACCGTCGTCTTCCTCAGCACTCTGCCATTCTTTAAATTTCAGCTTTTTTTCCTTTATTACCTGTTGTACTTCGGCTGACCACCACCATGTATCCTTGTCTATTGTTCCTACACCTTTCGTTTGCCCCAAAACCTCCTTCGCCACATATCTGATACATCCTGCCATTTCATTCCAACAATCGTTTACACTTCTATTTAACATGTCCCCCATATCTATCATTTTATTCACCACTCGCTCTCTAAATTCTTTCGCACATTCTTTCTTCTCCAGCATATACCACTTTATTTTGGGGGGAGGTCGCTCTTTATTCATTTTAAGCTTTATTTTTAAGCATACGTCCATAATGAGGAGTCTATGTTGCGAGACTAAAGCTTCACCCGGTAGCACTTTGCAGTCTCTAATGCGGTTGAGACTATTGCGTCTGACCAGAAAATAATCAATTTGTGTCGCATGCTGGCCACTTTTGTAGGTAATTAAGTGCTCATCTTTCTTCTGAAACCAGGTATTTGCTATAGTCAGATCGTATGCAGTAGCTGCTTGGAGTAAGGTTTCCCCCTCATTATTTCGGTTTCCATATCCCCATCCCCCGTGCACCCTTTCATATCCTTCTTTTATTTTTCCCGCATGTCCATTAAAATCTCCACCAACATAAATCTCCTCATACGTCGGGATATCCACCATGGCCATATCAAAGTCCTCCCAAAACTTCTCTTTTACGCTTTCATCACTTCCTACCTGTGGCGCGTACACACTCAAAATATTCAGCACTACTTTTTCAAGCATTACTTTGACAACGATCAACCTATCATTTATCCTCTTAACATCCATCACACATTCTTTCAACTTTTGGTCCAGTACTATTCCCACTCCGTTCCTTTTCCCATCACTACCACAATAGTAAAACTTGTATCCCTCTCCTATCTCTCTAGCTTTCGTACCCTTCCATCTTGTCTCCTGCAAACATGCCACATTTATTCGTCTTCTCTTTAATACATCCGCTAACTCTCTGGCCCTTCCATTCATTGTACCTACATTCCAACTTGCACACCTCACTTTTACTTCCTGGGCTCGCTTCTTACGTTGCACCCGCCCGGTGTGGTGCAACAACCCTTGCATTCTTCTCACAGGGACCGGGTGCTGCCCCTGCGCGTCGCCTGCGGGGGACGCCCTAGCCCGGTCGCACTCATCACTCATATTACTCATACTGCAAATGTTTTGGCTAGATTTTACGGCCGGCCGCCTGCCTGACACCAAGACACAAGATACTGCAATACTAAATTATTAATAGTCCCTACGTCTTTGCCTTTTATTGGCATAAATTAAAACGTAGACATTCTAAAATGCCACCAGATTTTTTTGTCATTTTCGTATATAAGGTTCATAAAAAAAATTATTGTAATGTCCGAAAGATAACTGATACATGCTTTTAAATTGCTAAAAATAATAATTGTAATGAATGTCATAATTATTGATAGTCATACCTGGGCTTTGTGCGCCCTTCGGGCTATCGTAGTCTGAGAGAAAAAAGCCGGCGAAAAAAAAAACTTCGCTCAAACTTTTGTATGTATAATTATAAACTTGATCAAGAAACATTTAAAATCACTGCGCGTTTAAAACAAATACCGAGTAAGTTCATTATTTCAATGCCGTGTTTATCAGACAGTACCGGTTGTTACATTTAAATAGTCTTTAAATCACGTCATAAGCAATTCGAGATACTTGAAAAATCAGCTTTGTTAATCAATGAACAACCCGTTCGCCACCTATTTATTTGTACCGTCACCAAACGGCTGTGTGAAGGGAGTGCAGTAAATATCAGGGCTTCATGTTTCGAAACGAGAGGTTAAAGGGACGCTGATGGGTTTGAAGTGATTATGTAAAACTATATTAATGCCAATTCATTATGCGCCAACTTCGTGATAACAAATTATAATATATCAATTATTTACCATGACACACACATAATACTATTCACCGGGTTTTCCCAGCCGGTGCTTTGGAGCGACGACAGCTACTCGTAAATTTCGAAAATTCCCCTTTGTATTACAAAGTTTTCGACAGGCGCATAACTTTTAGAACGAAAAGCTTGTTCTGTAAAGACAAATATACCTACCTTCGTCGCAGTTATAGTTTATAAATGTCTCCATATATTGCTAATCCATCGTTACTTGCCAAATAGTCGCGTGCAACGACCCCTTTCCGTGTTTTCGGCTCCCAATTCTTCGACACGGAAAACTAGAATATCAATTGCGTTTTCCCAACGCTTCTATAATTGCATATTGCATCGTCAATAAATGGGACGCATTTGGGCAAAACATGAAATAAGTATATAGATATAGAACGTGGAGTATGATTTTTTAAAACCTATATTTACATGATTTTTTTATTGGAAAAAAGGTAGATGATTAAAGAAATATAGTGTTAGCTAGGTTAGCTACACCTAAACACATTGTTTTTTATCTCAAAAAATATGAATTTTTTACTGTACTATTTTAATTTGAAAAGAGAAATGAACAATGCAAAAATTTGATAAAGTTTTGTAATAACATTGTTAACATAGAATATGCAAATAGTATGTTGAGCTTTCTACAAGCGCAATGACTGAAATTAGACGAACAGGATGTTATTTGTCGCTTTAAATATTACGAGTAAGTGCCAGAGCAACTTCACCAACACATTTTGCTTTGTTGGCGATAACTTTATTCAGGACAATTTACTATTAATTTTACTTTTACACGTTGGTCTGTTCAAAATTCAAACAAATAGGATGCCAGATACAAAGACTTTATCACATAATTTTTTTTATATCAAATCAACTTTTCTAAGATCATTATTTCAAATTAAAATGGCATGTGATAATCTTTATGTAAGATACAATGATAGCTTACCGGCATCTCTTCGCTTGTGAGCCCGCGTATTCCGCCCTCCGCGCCCGCCGCCCTACTGACGCGAGCTCCGAGCCTCCACTGTGCCAGCTCACCACCTGGCCCCATCTGAAGCCTTCTCGCGTGACCAACGCTATCATCATCTGTATATTTCATATTATACCCTGATCCAACGAGGCTAAAGTTCCGATTCGACTGATCTTTCACATCGCGATTTCCATTCGAATTTGATGTGTCTTCGACTTCCACACCAGTTACAATAATCGTTGGCACTTCTCTTCTAATGTCACCTTTATTCTCTTTGACAAAATTGGTTAGTTTGTCATGTCCTTCGACTCCCAGTTTGTCTTTTAGTGATTTAATAATAGCTCTCCTCGCTTGTTCATATCTGGCTTTTGATTGTCTTTCTCTCCACTTTTTCAGCACTACGTCTTTTGGCGTGTCTTTTTCAGTTTTATTGTTTTCCTTATTGTCTTTGAATATTTTTTCTGTTATATTGTTAGTACTCGTGATTTTTTCTTCGAAACTTTTAGTATGTTCTGTATCTTTAACTTTTTCACAATTATCTTCGCCTCGATTTACTGTAGTTAAATTTGAGTTTGATTGTATGTTTTGTTCCAGTAGCTCCCACCATCTAACTCCTGCTTCATCAATAGGTGCTCTCGATCTCGCTTGAAGAACGGGATTCACTTCGCCTGACATTTTAGACCAATTTACATACCTGAACTTAGAAAACGAACTAACTAATTTAGTAAAGGTTTTTTTTATTTTAGTTAAAAGTAAGTTAATATAATTACCATTAGTTTACAATTTTATAACCTGGTATACAAAATTCTAACTACATTATTTCTGCAACATACTCCACGCACACCTTCCACGAAGATGTTGAAAAAACTGAAAGCAGCATATACCATGAGCCAATGACCTACTAAGTCTATCGAAACAGCAAGTCAGAATTACAATTTTAACACCACATTATGTTTCTGTCTCACTCACACGCTCCAAGTGAAAAGAGTTGTAGCGACGCACCAGAAATAATAGTAATAAAATGATCTAGCAAAATACAACGATCTTTTGTAACAAGTTATTAATGATCCCTGTATTCCAGTTTTCTTAAGTAGGTCAGTGTGGTGACAATGAAATTCAAAAAATTCACTAATACTGGGACAATTTATGGATGTACCATTTTTTCAAATATTTAGTAAAATGATAACTTAAATTAAGATTTTTTTATCCAGAACGTGTCTCGCAACTAGCTCTGGACCATTGGTAAATCATGGTCACTCTAACCCTTTGGTATCCTCAGAGGACACTGCTGACCATTAATTAGTAGATACATAAAAATAATCGCAATGATGAAGCACAAGTTTTTCTCTGCAGCAGAACACAATACCCTGTAAGCTTCAAAATATTTTATTCGAATTAAATAATATAAGTACTAGCATTACAATAATTTAGAAGTTCAATCCTTAAGTAAGGTAACGTAAACTCCTTTGGTATTTCAGGTTGATTAATTATAAAACTTGTTTATTATCTGCAGTGACCATTAAACATATATCGCATTATTCATTTATCGTATATATTAGTGGTATACATATAAAATAATTATATGAATAAACGTACAATAGTTAAAAAAAAAACAAATAAATATATCAATAATAAGACAAGTAGGTAACTAAACGAAACGGAACAGTTTAGACTTTATTGCATTGCTAAAGACTGATTTTGAATAGCATGTGTTTTGCATTTATGTTATGCCCCACTAGACACACATGTTGAGTAACTCGACACCGCCTAGAACAATCTAGAACACACGCTATAGAGCTCAAACTTTTGTAGAGTAAGCAATCATTGCACTTTATTTACAGGTACTTATAACACTTTATACATACGTACATACAATTTGACGTTGTATTGTTATATTAATTCTGTCTGTTCATTGGACTACGAATAAATTTAGTGCACACCGGTTCTTCCACCACCAGTAGAGCTTCTACGTCTACAAAATAACGTCTACGGCGTAGCACCTCTTATGATCATTTTCCTCCTTGTCCGTTAACGCACAAACGTTATTTAACTATTGATTAATGTTATGACACGTTCTATTTTAACACATTTGGAATATTTTTATTATATATGTTAGAGTGTACGTGTTGCCTCAGACGTAATATTAACAAGTATCCAAAAAATATATGTTAATATTTTCAACAATATTATCTGGTTTCTATAGAATAAGGTAATGGCCTAGAAAGGGTTAACGAACACATTCTCGATCGTTCGAAATTATTTAGCTACTACTATTTTAAGATAATTATTTAAATAGATTTATTATACGAAAACACCTGTATTAGTTCACCATTGCACCTTTGCAAGTGTCCTGCACCGCCCGCATTGTTTAAAGTGACTTATTGCCAGCATCATGCCAGCGCGTCAGGGGACAAGTGCTTCGCGAAAACCTGAACCGAAACAATTGAAATAAAATGATGTTAGGATCTAATATGTTAAACAAAATACAATCTTACCACTCCATGACGAAGTCCCCTGCACAACTATTTGGGCAATAATGGAAGCAGTAAAAGATAAAAAAGATGGAAGATAGAGTCCACAAAACACCTATAAGACACATCTCATATACGTATATCTGCATTATATTAAATAAAGAAATATACATACATACATATGTTCATATCATATATATTTCTTGTTCTAATTTTGTTATGAAATTTTCCTCCTTATGCGATCACGTTATTGGTTATCAAAGTATAATCATTATTGTATAGTTATAATCATTATTGTTTGACATTGTTGTTTATAAGTCATAATTCAAGATGTAGGTCGTTCCGTCTGGCCGTCTCGCACTTTGGACGTCCGGTGGCAATACACCTATTTACTCGTACGATTCGCTCGGGCTATAGACCACTAATCGACTAGAAATGGCATTTTAAAAAATATGTATGTATTTCTATATTTTCCACGTAGATAGTAGTTCTGGCAATGCGTTCATTGAACAATGAGTTTTTTAAACTAGTCTAAGAATAAATTTATAATTATATCTGTAAGGCTTACTAGACTTCTTGGACCGTAACTTCTTCTATGATTCGCCAGAGTAGCAGCAAAAGGGTTGTAAAACAAATTTCAAATTTAGATTCAGCGAAATCGACAAGTTCGAAAACGGTTCACAATGAAACACGAATCGTTATTATGCTTCTATAATTGATATAAAATTATGACAATTAAACATCATACAATTATCTTCATTGACTTCAATCGTCTTCAATAAAAGGTGTCAGTCACCTCGACGGCATAAACAATTTCTAATCTGATACGCAGCGCAAACAAACGCTTGCAGCCCGGACGCGGTTGCAAATACGAGTAACACGCGCTCCGTGAAATGAAGAAACGCTGCCCTTGGATAGGTGACCAGTGATAACTAATTTGGATTCACGTGAAAAAGTTGGTATCGCTTGATATTGCTCAATAACAATCAAACGTCATTGGCAACTTAAAATCGGATTTAAAAACATATGACGGTCGGTACCACCGTAAAGAAGTATCTCCATATATTCCGAACTAAAGCAACGTGGTAAAGTGTGCTCCAAGCTTCCCACAGTCGCGTCAAAGACCAGTACAGCAAATGAGGCTTAAAAATGGTACAACCAGCCAGTGAGAACAATCAATTGAAGAACACATCCATATATCAAAACTTTTTGTGACAAAATATATTAAAAATACACCGATGACCACTAACAGGACACAGGGGACAAAATGAAAGCTTGGTTTAGCTTTTGCTTGCATTAGACTTTATCCAATATTTAAGTCATCGACTTTGTTGGCTCTTGTCCGTATAGACCCCAATACATTGCATACGGAAATCTGATAGGCAACAGCTATTCCCCGTTTACATGATACGTGCGTGTTAATTGGAGACTTCAACAATGGACAACGATATATGCATAAAGAATAAGGAGCACAGAACACATAAAATATATCGAAGAGATCGTTAAAAGATAACATTGCGCATAAGTTATAACGTTCAGTTGATAACACACAATCTCTGTCTGCGCTGCGTCTGACCTACAACAGTTGACCTTGGAGTGTGACAGCTAAATATTTTTTTATCATTTATTTCGATAATAGCACAACGTTTCCGCGGTGAAGCAAAGTCCTTTTTATTTTAAAACACAAAAAAATTGAAACCATAAAAAGTATCTTGTAATTGACATAATACTTCATGTATGTGTACAAAATTTAAGAAATATACAGAAATATGATAAATATTGAATACTCACACTGCATAAACGGCACTTTACTGTAACCATGTACTTACTATGCTATATATAATATAAAAAGGGACCCAATAAATAAATATACAATTGACATTAATACTTTATATATGTATCTAGAGATACACAAATTAACGAGTACTCAAACATACAAAGCCCTTTTATAAATAAATACTACTCACATTACATACATACATATGTACTTAATATTTTACTTTTGTAGACTTTTATGATTGTGTTTATAACGGACAAGATCTAATTGATACCTCTTATTGAACATGTTGTGCATAGATAATAAATGGCGACAATTTTAACTCTATGGTTACAATAGTCTATGGTTGTTTGCCGGTAGAGTGACAGTTGCGCATGTGGCTAATTGATGTAATCCAAACGGGGTCCCTAAAGAGTCTAAGGAGCCATCACGATCTTGCTGAAAAGCCAAGTTCTGCTCAATAACAATAGCTATATTATATTTTACCTACTTATAAATATAGTAGCATTTTATCACTCTATAGTTTTAGACTGTCTAAATATAATTATAATTATTTTTTGGAACATTTTTTTTTATTTTTCTTATACGGCGTTCGTTATAATCTGTGTTGGATAAGGATAGATTTGTAGAGCAGTTTGTACCTCTAGAACCCCAAAACAGTTTCTCTGTGTGGTTGAGACTTGAGATATCTATAATGAGAGACGGAATCTTCATTTCCTTATAAAATATACGTTGTTTTAGGCTACAGAGATAATTTAAGTTCAGGTGACACGCATGCCCGTACTCAACTGCCAGGGCCTATAGTCATATGAATCATTATAAATATCCCTATTAGTTTCCCTTAACTCATCACCCGGTTTAGTCAGTTACACGAATAGTTCTATTGTGTAATAACAACATCCTAATTAAAGCCCGACCAATTATTTATTGACGCCAACGGAACGTTTCCATCGCGCTTTACTTAAAGCGCAAGTGGGTTTCAACCGGGGTCAAGTGTCCGTCGATAATATGCTTTACTGAGAAACTCCCTTGATGTTCGTCAGTGTAAATCCTGTGATTTCCAAATTGTTCACGTTCGAAGGCACTTTAATATTGGATATATGAGTTATAGAGCTAGTTTAATAGAGACTAGCAGCGCCGGGCTCATACGGTCTATGGATGGGCTATGTTCGCAGAAATGCTTATTATTACATAGAATTTGTTGAAAATACAGCATTCCAATCCGCGGCTCCTGGGTTCAAAGTGTGGGTGGATTTCTTTCAATAGAAGATTAAATATCTTCTAATATTAAATATCACTTGCTGTCTTAGTGATGGAATAACCCTTTAGGAGGTGTACATACCATGGAGATTGCGAAAGCGATTAAGATGGTTCAAAATATCTACTACATTGCTACCCTTAGATAATCATATTTTTGGCAACTACTTAAGAAGCCCTGGGGTTGTATTAAAAAAAAAGTTTTATATAAACGTTTAAAAGTTTTATCTGTACGAGTGATATAAAATCAAAACGTAGTTGGTATATATGTAGTTTATCAGCCGTCTGGTTACCATAACACAGGAACTTAAGTACTTACCTAGTTTGGAATCAAATGGCTGTGTGTGGAGATGTCCCAAGATATTATTATGATTATTATTATTTTAGGAACGGCAGATAATATTATAATTTATGCAGTAACGTATTGTTAATAAGTAGTGATGAAATATATAAAGGTTGTAGATTTTATGATCACCCTGATAACATTCACACGAGGTCATTTGATGAACAAATCCACTAAGCTGGCAATTGATGATAATACATTTAAGTTTAAATGTTTGAATTTTTCTTAGTATCATTACCTGTTCCCGCTATTAGCGTGGCCTAATACAGTGGCCTCATTTAAAAGGCCCTTTTCTACAGCCGGTGTCACTTTTCGATAGTCAACAAAATAAATACGATCGTATAATGATGGGGCGCATGGCAACCGCTTATCGGTGGAAAGCACATCTTCCGCCTTCGAATCGAGTCGTGTGCAGTTAACGAGCTCAATGCACGACATCTATATGAATTCGATACAATATTCCTTACACGAAAACATTTGTATGAATTGTAGGAAATAATACAATGGAACTAGGTTATCGTTTGAATTGATTACGGGTTATGTAACAGATAATACATGAATATTGTTGTGCACCTGATGTCATTGTATTAAAATTCTATTTTGTAATAATTCTTCGATAAAACAGACGTATGTATATTTTCCGATGTCCCGCGCTATGACTCAAATAATACAACTGTTCTATCCTAAAAGTATGTTACATATACAATGTATATGTAACATTAAGGCGCCCTAAAAAACGATCATTTTTATTTCAAGTCTCATATGAAAATATGTTAGTTTATCATGTTTTAATTATCCCCTTCAAAGGACAACTCAAAGAATTTTTTTTAAAGGGTCTAATATACTAAACCGGGTGTCGTGAGTTCGATTCCATGGACAAATATTAGAATAACTGCGTTCTGGAATTTATATACATTGTGGCGAGCATATTCGAACCACCAGAGAAAAATAAAAAGACGGCTGGGAACGCCAAAAACAATACAAGTCCACGAGCGCGTTTTCTTATATTTTTTATAATTTGTTAAACTTGTGCTTTTTATAAATGTTTTGTACAATACACGTGCTACGTAATACGAAAATAGTGTTTGTTTATATTCGCCATAGAACTGGTATACTCCTACTACTTACAACACTATAACATACATATAAATATTCATCATGTTCTTCAGGGATTAGATGGCCTTGTATCAATTATCCCAAGATATAGTTATTTTACATCACTTGTAAGATCGGCTATCCCAATTTATTTGAATGTTTCTTTCATCCTTTAATATGAAAACGGAAGCTGAATCGATTTACTCTTATGATGCCTGTCGAATAATGAAACTTATATTTCAAAAATGTGTGCATACGAGTATGTCTAGCAAATCTATTTGTCCGCCGAGAAAGGTGCGATCTTTGGCCGGTCGCGTCTGGTGACCCGGACGCCGATAACCGTTATCGAGCAAGTGCAGTTCGTATTATAATAACACCTTATCACTCGGCTGGACAAACACGAATGTGTCAAGACGAACGGGGAAAAGAGTTCCACCTGACTTAAATATTGAACCATAGCAACACCTTTATATAGAAATCCCCAGACTAGGTTATATATGTCTCTTGATTTTAGGTTTTGTAACGGTATTAATTGTAAAAAAAAGTTGTGAAATTTAATTAGGACGACCCGTTTGCTAATAGTGTGCTTTGGGATCATACGAGTGTGTTCTATCGATCATCGACCAGGAAAAATAAATATATTTACATACTTGAGATAAATAAATATTCATTCATTTATCTAAAGGCTGCATATTTTATTATAGATCATGTTAGGACATTTACATAAAAATAACATAATATGCTAGGCACACAAAAGGGGGCTGTATCGTATTGTATTGTATTGTATGTATATGTATTTTTATTTTATTTTATTTATTTATTTAATAAACGAAGGCGTTTTTTTCAGTAATAAGTATTTCTTATATATTATTATAATAATATGTGTTGTCTATGGCATCCATAGGACAACCAGTTTTATTTATATTTACATGCCAAGATTTAAATGGTTCTACCCGAAGGTTGACTTGACGGGATTGATTTCCTTGCGATAAAGTTTTTTTTAACCCTAGTATTTAATGTTTTTCATGTATATTTTGCTTACTGGCATAAAAATATAATGTATAAATACCTAAATTAAATGTAGAAGTAAAATGCCGTCCCCGTACACAAGTCAACGACGTTTCGTGTTCCTTATTAAGGTTACACATATCTATGGATACGTTATTGTATGAATATTCTCAACAATGAATGGTTTATTCATATAAATATACGAACACGAGGATGTGACCTTTTAACTGACTAATTACCCGACAAATATATTAATCATGTACACAAAATATGTAATGCTCATTAAGACTGGTGGCTTTTACGTTAAATATCAGATTAACCGCCACAAACACAACGATTAGGAATGAACTTTGCTCGCGGATGTATTGTATAGGAAATACTTTCGTTACTTATTATAACGTTTGACGAGCATTTAAGTGAGGCAAGTGAATTTACATCTCATGATTCTTTTCTTATTAATACTTATTATTATAATCATATTCACATTGGTATGTGAGTTAACGAAAAAAAACAACAATTAAATAAAATTATACGCATATATTAATTGTGACGATCTTAAACGTCTCCTGTTATACTCAACGGAACTCCATAGCAATTATGTGGTGAAGAGTCATAATGTACGTATTCTTCTGATCGTTATGTCATCAAATTAGGTGACACATTGGAGTCTATAAATACATTAATTGTGTACCTGGAAAATTCGAATTTTAAATAATATTTTTTTAGATTTCTAAGCTTGAGCTCTTAAATGATTGTATTTTAAACAAATGTGTAATATTAACCAAAAACAAATAAATAACCGTCACGCCAGGTCCCTAGCGGGGTAGGCAGACACCACGGAGTGCCAAACATCTCTGTCCTTGCAAACCTGACGTGCTTTATCTATATTCATCAGTCTCTTCATGCAAACACGCCGGTTTCGGAGGCTCTTGACTACCCCATCCTCTAGACCTATTTGGTCGAGATAGGAGAGCCTTAGCCTCCCACGACACTTGTGTTATATTTGCTTCTAATAGTTAGAACTTCAGTAATGTAAAGTATGAGACAGAAAAATGTAAAATATGAGATACAGTAAAGAGTGCACACATTAAATGTTGGATTCTTATAAACAATTCGCGAGTCGCCTTCGTGCTTCTACACGCATATATCCCATAACATGTTATTTATGGATAAAATAAAGATCAGCATGCTGTACTATGGTACTATTTCTGCACATGAACCTTTTATATCTGTATAATATCTTTTAAATAATTTTAAAATATGCCTCTTTAATATTTCTTTAAAAAATTACCATCTTGGTAATTATATCATATTTCAAATATTTAGGTATTCGTGATTATGAAGCAATAGAGCCGAGACAAAAAGTAACATTGGTTGTTGAACGAAATCAATGCTTGTTGAAAAACTTGGAATCGCAATAATTCGATGTCTCATTACGATCTATATTTGTTGATAAATGGAAGTTTTATTATAAAGGCATATACAGCAAATTACATAGATGTATCTTCTATGTAAATATGATATTAGTTCAGAATGTGATATTTTTAGGATATCTTGATTTCTTTTTTTGTTACAAAATTGAATATTATAAACGACTAATACAGTCGTATCAAATCTTCACCGAACAGGCAGAGGTTATAAAAGTAGACAAAATACATATTAACACATTTTATTCTGCTTAAAGATAAGATATATATTTTTTAATTTAGTTTTAGCAGGGCACACTCTTAAATTTAAAGAAAATCCACTACAGGCATATACAGATAAATAATAACAGTCTTTGGCTTAAATAAATAACTTTATTATCATTATCGTTTTTCGTACGAACAACAGCTAGCTTGTGGGCGGACACGCACCCACTTCATTATCTATAACAATAATAAGAAAGTCTATAATCATATTTTCGCGACTGTACAAATACGTCTACTTAGTAGTTACGAACTTTTCATATCGTCCCCTGACCCCGCGACCTTGAGTTGGCCCGACGGAGAGGACAACATGCGGAGAGAGCGTGACTTCAGAGGCGCTGTCGCCATACAGAGAGCTTCCACTCGCGCACTATTCAGGTACTTGAGTGTCTTAAAATTAGCTTAAACCTGAGTAACACTGACTCTCAAAGAGGCACGTTCGGTGGTGTCTTGCAGGGCTCTGGTGGAGGTGGCCGGCGATCCTCGGGCAAACGTGACTGATAATAAGCACAGTACGG
>DVPR01000513.1:0-13562 GCA_018239345.1 Oxynetra stangelandi
TGTTGGACACGTTGAATATCAAATCAACCATTAGATGATAAAACCAATAACCATTTTATTGTTCGACTTGATTTGACTTGACTAGTAAAATAAATTACAACTGTACTAGGCACAGTCTTTTTGTTATCAGTTCAACCGCATATTCTAAATGGAAATCACTAGTTACGCAAATAATAATTCAAATGTTATTTTACAGTTTTATCAATGTAGCATGAAAAATATTAATTAGTACGTGTTAATTATCTGTATTATTAAAAGTATTCATGCTCTGTCCTGGCTGTTTATGTCACTGGTCACATAGCGGGAAATTAGAATATTTCGAGCAGAAGTATTTATATTTCCTGTTGCGTGGATATATTCTATGACTTAATAGTCATAAGTAATGATGGATCTTGAAAAGTATTTGAAAACTATAACAAATTTAAATGAATACATATCTTTTACACGTGAAATTGAAAATAAGAGCTGTAATTTAAAAATTGTATTTAATGTATCGACGGTTCTATCCATGAAAAATATTAGATCATTTGAAATAGAGGTGACGATTTTTATAAGTAATTCGTAGTTTAGGTAATAAAGTGTAAATAATGAATAAAAGTAAAAGCAAATGTTATTTTACAGTATTTCAATAAATGCGAAGAAAATGGCGCGGCTGTTAAAATATTTGAGTTAATGTTAGGTTTGCCACCTTCGAAAATATGGAGTCTCCTCGGTAAAGACCTTGTTTGTTTGTTACGATACTGGCTGGAGGCAATCAGAAAACATCTTATTGCACATAATACTCAATGGTGGCGGTTTTTACAGTTGCTTCTTAAATTTATCAAGGTATATCCTTCAATTCCTTATAAATATTCTTTTGCATATGTAATTCAATAGTTCATTAGAATTGAGTTTTTTGGAAAAAACATCTTATTTTACCCGTAAATCATAGTTTATTTTAATTAAAACGATCATTATGTATTTGAAGAGCAGTCCGACCAAAAAAATATTTGGCTATAATAAAAGTTTTGGCTTTGTTTTAATAATATTAATTGTTTGTATCTATTAATATCTCATTTAAGGGTTGGTTACTGAGGACTTTGAGATGCACACAGTGTTGTGCATGTTCTCATTCCACCACTCTAGTTACCGGCTAGAGTATGGAAGACAATTGCCTTAAATTGTTGGGCTCCGAAAGGAGACACAGAAATGATGCTACATGAAAAGAGTTGCTTTTTCTCAGTACAAATCAAATGTCATAGATAGATTGGCATCACTCAGTAGATATTCAGTAACTGATAAAGATGAAACAATTTTCAATGTTTGATACTTAAGTAATCATATATTTGTGTACAACGTTCCTCAGGATATCCACTTGAAAAATAATTCAATGAATAAAATCTTGATAGAAGAGACAGCGGAATGTCTGCTCGACTTAGCGACTCATAATGTGCCGGAAGCAATGCACAGATCTGAAATTTTGACAACATTCAATACATTCTCCGCGGAAGCCAGTCGGAACATCCGGATCGCTTTTAAAGACAACTTTCAGAAATATTTGTAAGCATCAATTTGTTTATAGTGGAATTAGTTAATATATGTATTTATGGTATAATATTGCGTGTAGATGGTATTCTTAAAGAAGGTAGTATAAGAAGTACTAACTACATTAAAGGTTGTCTACAAAACTTTTTCTAACTCTTCCACATCAACCTTAAATTACAAAGTTAGACAAATTGACAGGTGTACTCTAAAATTATTTAAAAAAAGCTTTAAAGATTGATTCTTAATGAACATTTTTTTTTTTGACGTTTATATAATATATTAAATTGAAGTGCAAGTTTACGAGTTCTCACTATTCGCCAAGAGATGTCGGTAAACCTGAATGCAAAACCGGAACCTAATTTGTTGTATCAAAGCTTAGTGCATTGCGTTTTTAGCTTACATATTATGATAAGGTGGCATTTCGTTTTAATTGCTCCAAGAGTTATTAAAACCGTTCCCCTGTCCTAAATGTAGCCAAGCCTGCAGATCATCCTAAGTCAGTATACTCGAATGTACAAATGTATGTATCTGTTCAGCATCAAGCTGTCATCGATCCTGGCCGCAACAGGTGACATTCGGCTCCAGTTTAGCATCCTTGAAACGCTCCTCCGATGGCTTCTACCCAGACACGATCCGGAAGTACGGCTGGAAGCGGCAACCAATTGGTTTCCCAAGGAACTGTACAGCAGGAGAGTCACGGAGATCTTTCTAGCTAAACCCTGGCAGAATTTTTTAAAGGTATAGTCTTTTGGGAAGGATTTGGAATTAGTATGAAATTGCTCTTTCTTTTTAGTATTTGGGATTAGTATGTAACTGTTGTCTCTATTAGAGGATTTGGGATTAGTATGTAATTGTTGTCTCCATTAGAGGATTTGGGATTAGTATGTAATTGTTGTCTCTATTAGAGGATTTGGGATTTGTGTGAAATTGTTCTTTTTTTTATAGGATTTGGGATTTGTGTGAAATTGTTCTTTTTTTATAGGATTTGGGATTTGTGTGAAATTGTTCTTTCATAAGATTTGGGATTAATATGAAATTGTTCTTCCTTTTAGAGGATTTAGAATTAGTATGTAGTTGTTCTTTCTTTTTAGAATTGGCGATTAATATTAAATCATTTTTATCTGTCTTAGGACGCTAGAGAACTTTTGAATGCCCACAACGGGTCGGCGGATCTGGTTACATCGGTGATATGCAAGAAGCTTACTATTGGGAGCTGTGTTTGTATTACCGTAAGTAGATACTTACGGTAATGTCTATATGCTATTTATACGGAATAAGATTATTCAGTATAAATAGCATATAGACATATCACTGAATTGTTATGTGTGTATATATATTACTTGGGTAGCTTGATAGACTATAGGCTCAATCCTTCTCTATCTGATATGAGACCCGAGCCCAACAATGAGACGACCTTAGGACGATGATAAACGAATGAAAAGTCGAATGATCTGTAGTAATATCTCGTTGGTTTTGAATTATGCCTGTCGAGATATGAGGTTCGCATGTGGAATCTGCATGTCCTCCTAGTCTTTGTCATTATTTAAGGAGGCACACAGCCAAAAGTGTTCGCGGTTAGATAATAATAATTATATATTTGGACCACTCCACACACGGCCATCTGGTCCCAAAGCAAACAGTCGGGTAGTGCATGTGATGTACGATTAACTTTTTAATAATAATAATAATTCTAATATTAACAGTAGTCAGTTTGCTAGACATAAAACGTACCCGGTTACTAGGCGCACAGGATTCGTAGACTCGGAACAGCAGCAGTCAATATGATTGTTTTGTGTGAGTGTGTTTGTGTGTGTGTGTGTGTGTGTACGTGTACGTGTGTACGTTGCGTATGCGTGAGCGTCTGTCTGTGTGTGTGATTTTAGAGCGCAATAAAGATGCACAATTAACTGTGCAAATATTAATATATCCATTTGAATTACAGGTCAAAAAGGGCAAGGAATACTGGCTGGACGTTAATACGTCATCGAAGTGCATCTCCATGTTGCTGGATCCGAAGCTGTGTGAAGTTTTAGGCGGGTCGTACCAGAACTGCGATGCTATGGTGTTCACTGAGGAGAACGTTAGCAAAGTGGAATTAAATAAGTATGTCGGTTTAATTTTTTAATACCGAGCAACCAGTAGTCACGAGCCGCTGTCGCCCATAGACATCTGCACCGCTAGGGTCAATTAGTTTGGTTTATATTAGGTGTGTTAATAAGAATATTACTTGCTTGATATTCAGGATTGCAGAAATTGGACTATTAGTAAAAGAGACTGGATCATACATACATGCATTACGGTCACCACACAACTCGCCCAGCGTAATTAATGCCATCTAGTTTGGAAATAAGGAAACGGAATGTCTTTTATTTCGCAGACAACATCATCAAGTGCTGATGTCGATAACGGTGTTTGATTTATCGCAAGTGTACAGTTTTGGAAACAACGTTCTAGAAAGTTCCAACTCTATACAAATGAGTCTCGATCGAAGAAGTAACATTGCACGACTCGATAAGGCGCTGGGAAATGTTTTCCGGGGAAAATATCTGGTCTGTGTAGATACAGTGTTGTGTTTGTTTGTCTTTATTATTATTATTATTAATTTATTGTTAAAAAAAAAAATATCACGCTGTAATGCCACACGAGAAATAAACAGATGAATATGTTGCATTTGTAATATGATACAAAGCGTTCCCTCGCACGATTTAAGAATTTGCATAATTTTGTTCCAGAACTTATTCGACATTGAGGACTTTAAGATCAGCCTATCTTCGGACGATATACTGGACAGTTCAGACGCTATAGATGGCACGGTGGGTGACTGTGGTGTGCTTTTAGCGCGAGTATGGTAGGCAGACACGACAAGAAACGTGAAGCGTTTCATCCCACGAGCGTATCAATTCTAGAATGTAAACTAATTTCTAGAAAATGTCTATAAAAAACTAATTTCAAGTGGTCGATAGCTGTGCAGCTTTCAATTTCGTACATATATAAGTTTTTAAGTTGTCGGAATAAAAAAACTTTTTCTGGTCGAAATTGCAGATTGTTTGTATTGAGGTTTCCCTTTCAGGAGGAGGATACGAGATTCTCCATACTGATGGCGAGACGTCGCCGCAAACATTCAGGTGAGTGGTGATCCATTGGCGAGCCGGTGGTCCAGTGGTATTGTTCGGTAGCACGACTGTATGCGTTTGTGTTTCACTAGCGAGATTGTTTTTACTTTGGAGAATATATTTAAAAGATATTACGATCACGATATTAATTTTAAAATATTAATTAAATATTAATTTTTCAGTACTTTATATTACATAAATAGATAGAAAATATACATAAAAGGATTAGGTACTTAATAAAGACTTTTTATTTTTAACGCAAAGTATAAATTTGTAGACGTTTAAGAAAGCAAATGTAATTCCATACGGTGCGATTTAATATTATGAGATTCTATGGTACATATCTAAACCAGATTAGTCTATGTAAATAAGTAAAACTTTTCAAAATACATAAAGAACCCGATATACAATCATTAACTGCCATGAACAACTCAATCGAGCTTTATCGCTTTTGAGCATGAAACAATAATTCATGTGGCCAAAAAGAAGTCACCCAAAGCTACTCTGGTTTAGTTTAAAAAGTTTATATAACTGTCATGTTTAGATTTACTAAATTCGAACTTTGAATACTGTAAGTACTTTACATGTCGCCTTTCTTTATTTGTTTCGTGAAGTTTTTTTTTTCTAATTTATATCCGAAGAAAGTGTGTTACGGCTTCCTTTAAATTGAGGTACTGATTTTCCATAAAAAGAATTTATTTGATAGAACTGTTATCGTATGAAATTACAAGTCATTTTACTTATGAAAATCTATATATTTATATATTTAACTAGTAATTTTTATTACGTTGTTATCGGCCATACATATTTTACTAATTCAAATATTTGTTACTATCAGTACACGCAAAAGCAATGTGAAATATGAAAGTAAAAGTGCTATCATAAATGACAGACTACCTTCGCTTTTTATTTTTATTTTGACATTACTATTTATAATATTTATTTCGTTAATAACTTTGCTTTGGACACTCCTGTATAGAGATTTCTCTCTTTTTTGTCGCTACTTATAGGAGTTTTGAGATTAAAACATTGGACTGGATTGTTAATTTGTTACTTATTCGTTTCTATTACTTAATACTATTCATTTATTAATTTCGCAAAATATTCTTTTTACATTGAGCCGGTGATTGTATGATAAATATTGGTTTATCATAACAAACAAATCGCCTTGTATGTAAACTTACTTACCACTTGCATTCTGTTTATGATTTCCACTTGAATTTTTGTATAAATTAATTTGCTTTTATCTTACGATAAATAGACATAGTAATTTAATAAATGCGTTTATATTTTTATTAGAGCTTAGAATTATTAATGAAATATTTAGTTGATTTTCCTTACGGTTCATTCTGTATACAATTTAAAATGATTCTATTTCATTGAAGGTTTTATTGTATGCCCCAATATTCCAGCCGTGGGCAATTCACCTTCCACAGTTTCAACGTCATCTCTTGCACAGGTAACTGCTCTTGTTAATAGCATGACTTATCCAGCTTGGACATCTGAGGGCTATTTCGAACTTTGACGGAAGCTTAAGCTTTCTGTTCGTAAGCTGTAAAGTTGGGAATAGTTCTCAAAAAATGTTTTATTGTTGCTGTGTAATATATTTTTTATTTTATTTTTGAATTTAATAAAATATCATATTTTACTTATTTCGTATTATTTTTTATAGATTTATTGAAATATAAAATATTTTGCAATTAAGCTTCGTATATTAAGAATTACTTAATTAATTTATTCAAAGTATTCCTTTCAGCTTCATGAAAAGTTGGCGGCTTTACCTCGTTATACATTCAACAAAGAACCAGTAAGTGTGTGTGCCTTGCCGCAGCTATCTAGCGTCACCGAAGTCAGTGAAGGTGACGACAATCAAACAATTAACGCATCAGTAAGCACAAATAAATTGAGATCGTTTGAATTGGACCATAAGGGAATTAAGAACACTAATAGCCAAACCTCCCAAGGCAGCAATGATGAGAGATTAAACGGTTTTCCGGCTGTCAATGTTGATAAGGATTATATCAATGACCTTTTATCACCCACCGCCGGATCCACAGATGTTTCGGTCATCAACGGTACAGTAGACCGCGAGCCTCAAGATCTACCTTGCAACACTCATAACATAGTAGATTTATTGGCTCAAGAAGCATTGCAAGTGTGTACAGAAAAACGAGAAAGTGACATTAATACTGGAGAGCTTACAAATACTCCGGAGGTTCGGGAAACAAGGAATTCATATATAGATAAATGTGGTCATAATATAAACGAAAAAGCTGATGAATTTGTGCAAGACAATTTATTTGCAAGAGATGAGCGACGTCATTTAAATAATTTTCCAGCCATTGACGAAGTATCCAATGAAATCGTAAACAATTTTGATTACGTTAATGTTAGAAGTAGACGCAAAATCCGGAAGGATATTTCAAAATCAATCGGCGAGAGTTCTAAAGAAGTCGATACTGCGAAAATATCTCATGACATTCAGGCTGTTGAAAACTTTTTCGCGCAACACATTACAGAAAATAGAAATGGTGATCTCATTGTGAGTCCGACGTTAGCGAAGAACATCAACGAGGCTAACTCTGAATGCAATGAACAATTTGACCATTTTATCTTGACCTATAAACACGTGCCACAAGATATTGATGTGGATCAACTCTTTGAGCCTGGACTTGATGTTGTTGAATGTCTTAACGCTATGGTGGACAAGGTTTGTCAAAATTTCGATAAATGCACAAACTTATTAGGTATCGATATTGCATCTCAGTCACACGAACGTTCAAGAAGTACGAAATTCAAAAGAAGTGCAAAACATGATATTGAAAAAAAAAAGCCTAAACATAATTTTAAAGGTGGTAAAAATTTTAAATTGAAATATAGCCCAAGAAAGTCAACTTTGACTGTGAAAAAAACCAATAACGCCAGTAGAGTTGGTCCAGTACACCCTTTTACAATAATGCCGCCTATAATTGAAAGAGAAAGTGTAACTGATGATTCGATAAGTAAAAAAGTTGCCGGTCCTGCGACTACTCCCAAAGCTACAGAAACTAGTCGCGCACGAAGCAAACGAAAACTATATTCTCCAAAGGACGAATTATGTAAACAAAAAAATGGCCTTGATGTAGTTGAAAAAGCAGACGATAATACTATGATTGATTCTGAATTGAAAGCGTCTTACAAGACACGAAATTCAATTGTAACAAGCTACAAGGAGTTGGAAAAAGAACGCAAGAAGCGGACTCGTAATCCCCCAAATAGAAGATCAAAAGTAAATACTGAGTCAGCGTCTCCGAAAACTTTGAAAATGAATCAGATTTTTGATAGACTAAAATACTCAATTGACCTCGAAAAGGTTAAGCTAGTAGATATATCCTCAGTTGGTCGAGATTTGGCTGTTTATAATTACACAAGTGAAAGTGAGGAAGAAGATGGCAAGGAGAAAAGATTTAGCTTATCTTTACAAAAACGGTCTAGCAAAGCATCTGAGTCTGCACAACCAACTAGAATAACTCGTGTCAGTAGAACTCGAAAACAAAGAGAAAATACAAAGAAAGCTTTAGATTTAAATAAAGAACCTAAAAAGATAAATGTAAAAAGCAAGGTTAATAAAAAATCTCAATTAATCAAAAAACAACACAAAATGCCTAAAATCTCAGAGTTAAAATCAAATTTAGAAGACGAACGAATGAGAAAGCAAGCCCCTGAAATTCTAAATATTTCAGTAGAAATTCACTGTCCTGACACAGAAATGTCTGATAATAAAGAACCCGAGCTTTCGCTAAAGGGTATACCTAAAATGGAGAGTATTACGGAAAACGACCCCAAATCTGATAACAATGATCAAAATGTAAAGCCAAAAAAACAAAACAAATCTAAAAAGGTCCTTAATTCAAAGCGAAATAAGAAGTCACTAAAGAATAATAATGATTTAAGAATTTCCGACACTGAAAAGACAGTAAGTCCACTGCCGGGGCTATTAGTGGAGACTACACGTATTCCAGATGTTGACTGTAATAATGATTCAGTTACTGCGAATATAATGAAGACATTTCATGACATATATCGAGGAAAGCCGATGGCCGATAGCAGCATATTGAATACAACACATAATTTACTTTCGGATATCGAACCCAATAATTCCAGTTCCATTCAACTGAATGTGACTGAGGAGTTAAATCCACAGCGTGTTGATGGGCAATTAAATTCTAATAATTCATACAAAAAGAGCAACAAGGTGAACAATAATACGAAAAGGAAATTACAAAGGAAAGATGAAACTGTGAAACCGAAAATCAAACGTGAACGGCGAACAACGAAATCGTTGGCAAGCGACGAACCGGGATCTATACATCTGTCGACTATCGATATCGTTTCCGAGAAAACCATAGATACTCTGGGTACAAACTTACCTATAACTGGACATGGAGACTTCGAAGAAGACCCACCCAATTCTTCTGCGCTCGACCACAATATAGAACCTAGAATTGTGGAGCATGAATACTTAAAGCATTCACTTAAAGATTTCTTTTTGAAATTGAATGACGAGTTGAATGAATCCGATGGAGGGGATCGCGGTTCGAAATACGGTAAACAATTACAACGTAGTGGTGTAACAAACGTTGATCGTTCGAATACTAAAAGTGATGATAGTGAGTCGCTCCTGTTGTCAAAAAACAGGTGTATTAGTAAGAGGAGAATTCGAGCATCTTATTTATCTGAATCAATCACTTTAAACGGCTCGGATATAAACGGTTTGAACAAGTCTGCTAATAATGAAGACGTTTTAAAGCCCAAATCTAAAACGGACGACGACCATTCCAGTATCAAGAGTGTTAATAGTAAGACGCCTGTGGTAGCTATAACTAGACTATCCTCAGAGTATTTAAGATTATTATTATCCAATTCAGAATCCACATCCACTCATCGTCTCAATGCAATAGAGAAACATCGAAAGGTTCCGGATGAAACGAAAAGTAAAAATGAAAACGGCAAAGAATGGAATCGAACCACTGGTAAAACAATTATATCACCGATCAAACTTTTTGACGACATGAGTCCTAGACATATTAAGAAACCGGACTCGTGTTCTGATGATGACAATTATTTGAATCGTATAAGAAGTATATTTTCGTCTAAAAAGCAAGCTACGGAACGCTCCACGTCCATTGAAATTGGGAAAATACCAAACAGGACCGATGATTTTCGTAAAATAAACAAAGAAGCCATAGCCACATCGAGTCCCGTATTAAGCGGGAACTCCTCTGAAGTAATAATGATCAAACACGACACAACAAGTTGCAGGACGTCAACTGCTGCTTTGAAGCGAAGGTCTTCGCCTATCCTCGGTTCTTCGAAAAGGTCTAAGGTGGAGGATAACAATAATTTCGGATTATCTATTAAGGACACTGGTCCCAGTCAGTCCACTGTGAACGAATGGTTCGAGAGGATCGAGCCCACGCCGACTGGTAAGTTCTTATACTAGCTATATTATTGCGTTCACACAACACCGGTATTGGTGACCGCTAGATTCAAATTCACAAAAATTTTAGTGAGAATTTAAAATCTTACTAAGGCGTCACCTCGTCCGCTATATTGTGTCAAAGTACTTTCCAGCAAACAGTAGCCATAGTAATGTAAGTTGTACATTCACGCCCAACAGTGGAATTAGACAAACTTGACAAAGATTTGAAATCTTCTTAAACGTCATGTGTACATATAATTAGTTGATTGCTTTATATTATATTTGAGGATAAATTGTAACTGTAGTCTAGACAATGTTGAGCAATAGCAAAAGTGAAATTTTGTAGGCAAATTTAATGTTTGGCACTCGGTGCTCTCAGCCTATCCCGCTAGGGACCTGGCGTGACGGTGATTTTTATTTTTTTTAAATTATGTTTTTCAGCAGCAAGCCTAAACTTGTCTATGAAGGAGAACATTAAGAATGTATTGGAGAAACTAGACACAACTTTAATGGAAATTCATCACAATACTAGTAAAAGGTAATTTTTTTGTACCTTAAGTAAAGTAATTTCCAAAACTGAGTTAATTGAAATACTCCTATATTAATCTACTGTTGCTGAAAAAAAATTCAATTTTCCAAGTAATTTTGTTTTCATTGGCATTTTGTTTCTGTCACTATTTTAAGGTTTGTTTAAAAAAATAAATTCAAATTCACATTATTTTATTAATTATAAGGTACACATAGATACACTTAATGATTGTCATAATTATTGATAGTCGTACCTCGGCTTTGTGCGCCCTTCGGAACACTGGAATATTTTTTTACTAATAAACTGGAACATTCTATTACAGGTTCATTAACATGTTCGTGGACGCTCAGAAACACCTGGACGAATTGAAGGGGAAACGGCAAAATATGTACAGGCAGACCGCCAGTGAAATAATGTCCGGTGTTATCAAACTGATGGACGATAAGTTCTGTGATCTCGCTAATAGGTGAGTGCTATCCTCATTGGTCGTTTGACTAGTCGTGGTATGGTCGTGAGGTAGGGGTGACGATAAAGAATGTATTGTGAGGGAATCAATGTACGCCTTAGAGCTATCCATAATGTTCTCTAAGGCTTGTTAAATTGGCAAACCTGTACTCGGTCAGCGTGGCAGACGGTGGCCTTAACGCTTTTCATCCCGACAGGAAACAGTCCAGCAGCGGAACAAAAAAGCAATTGATAAGGTCGCCGATGAACACTTTGTTCCTGTAACTGATTCGGAATAAAAATGGCCCTTTACCGTTGAATATTTCAGATCACGAGAGATGGATTCGGAATTCATTACGACATTGAGAGATCGGGCCCGCGACCTCATACGCGAGGATTGTAACAAGAAACGTTTGATGGTCACCCTGCTGAGGGAAGACGTGCAGGCCGTCTTGGATCATTTGAGCAGGCATCAGGAGTAACCTTGGAACGGTCGAAGGTTATAGGTGAACTCATGGATCAGGTGAAAAAGGGCGCCATCGCTCCCCAGCCTCCCCTCCTACTCATAATGATCCCTTTATTTGTCCGTACGTACTAAACGTTAGAATGTACTGTGCACATTAGTATCCGGTGTGGTTTAAAGCTCAGACTTTGGTTTCAAACTTGAGCCTTTTCTAAAGTTTACTTTTCATCTTAGTCTTCGAAAAGCCTAATCCAGTTAGGGGCGAGGCAAACAGTGGAATTAAAATAAAGCGAAGTGTTAGGTTATGATTTATTTATAAGAATGATTATTTTTCTGTATATTGTTTCTAATTGCAAATGCAGTGCAGTTTAGCCGTCGGGCAGCCAGCAAGGGGCTTTCGTTACCATAAGATTTTAATTTAAGTTTAATATATTATACTTCGTTATTTGCTCATAGCATTTTTAAGATGCTCAATTATTATCAATTAAAACTGAATTATTACTCAATAGTTCAATTATTAATGTGTTTCTTAATGAGTTTATTTTTGTTGTTTTCATAATAAATGCTATTTTTTATTGAAAATGTTTTGTTATTTATCTGAGACGCCTTTTGTTAATATTTTTATAAACCAGTGACAATTGCCGATGTAGGTTATTTCAGTTATCGGATTTATTTTGAAGATTATATGTATTGGGAATGCACGTAGCATAATAAAACATTATGGTCCTTCTATATTCCCAAATTCTGATATCTCACGCAAAAATAGACTTTATTCACTATCGTTTAGTGTTTTATTTCATTGAACGAGTCCAAAGAATATTTTTATAAGCAATATTAGAAAAAAAAAAACAAACAGCTTGAAAATACTTAATTATTTTAATGTACACTTAACAACCGATTACTTCTTAATCATAAAAACATTGCACCCATATCATTTTAAAAATGTCTGTTCACTTTGTAGGTATTGCTAGTATTAAGAGTCGTCTTGAGAGGAGGCCACCTGCGCCAGGAACACTTGCTGCGGCTGGTGCGCTTGGGACGACACCTGCAACGAATAATGACGCCAAGTCCTAATCAACAGGCTCTTCATGATGGTAAAAATCTTCCACCTCTTCGGAATCGAAGAAAATTGTAATTAGAAGAGAATAACGCATCAGTTTTAATACATTAAATAGTATAATAAAATAAATAAATTAATTAAAATACACTTGAAAATTAAGGTAGTAACACCCAAAAATACAATAAAATATTAATTATGTTTATGTAGTTGTGCTACGACAGAATTGCTAAAAGCGCCCTCTATAACTGTTATGTACAAACATATTATTATATTTACAAGGCAATATATCTATTTACAGCATTTTTTTTCACTAAAATAGTCCATATAACTTTTACACAGATGGCATAATGGATATAAGTTACTTTCTGAATACTTCTCATATTAGAATACACAAATGTTGGTTGGGCCCGGTCGGGATTCGAACCCACGACCCTCGGCTTAGTGCTGAGGTGCCCTAGCTACTGCGCCGACGGCCGGTCTACTGTACAACCAAATCTCAAAGTACAATAGTATACCTGTATGATCTGCGGAGACTGCTGCGGCTGTGCTTGGATGATGATGGGTTGGCTCGGATTGTTCTGCACCTGCAGGCGGATCATGTTCAGCTGGGCCTGGGTCAGTTGTATCTGGAACAGGTGGGAAGAGTTGTCTGGCTGGTGGAGAATGCTCTGAGACATGCTCCCTACGATATGTGGATACTTTGTAATTGCTTGATATACAAAAAAAATAAATAAATAAATAACCATCACGTCAGGTCCCTAGCGGGGTAAGCAGAGGGGGCACAGAGTGCCAAACATCTCTGTCCTTGCAAACCTGACGTGCTTCGTCTACATATACCGTTACATCGTTCTATTCCGTTCGTGCTTTTGATATACATATACCTAATAATTACATTATCTACAACTAAAGTACAATCATTGATATCGATGATACTGCTCTTGGCTTCGTTAGGTGCGAGGGTTGACATG
>DVPR01000514.1:0-13561 GCA_018239345.1 Oxynetra stangelandi
TTTTCCAGACCGAATTTTTTCATCCCGGGAGTCGAATTCGTCTGCACACGTTGAACGTGAGAAATAGGCACAACTGTGTCTGCCATCATTATGTCTCTCTCGTCTCTCCGACAAAATCGGCTGTAGTAGACTGAGTATCAGAAGTAGTAGTAAACGCCAAATATACATATTAACTGCTCTCTGGGTGTGGATATTTTATTCTTCTTGGTAGGTTGTAGTGTCTCCGTAGAATGTTCCTGCTGTACTGGTTTAAGCAACACTGGAGACTCCTTTTATACTGAATCGTTCCTTGTCGCTTTTGAAGTTCTATTTAGCGCTAGAACGCCTTTAATTTCCAATATCCTACACAAGGACACATAAAGATGGACCGAGTTGTTTTAATCCACACTGTAGTAAACCGTTCTTTGTACTTTTTTGATATAATTTGGCATTACAATTTTCAGTTATGTAAAGCCATTATTATTTAAGTATATTTATGTATTTAAGTAAATATAGTTTATTATAACAGTAAGTATATAATTACTACAACAATAAGTAGCGATAGTTAAACATTTCATTTTAATACTATAGAGAAATTCAAATCCAGTTGAGACCAGACTCTAAATATTTTTTGGATAGTTTTAAATATCTCGCACATATAAAATATACCGTTCATAATTTTATTTAAAAATTTGCAAGTATCAAGAACAGTCGGATCACATGTTCTAAGCTACGCGTTATCGCTGGTCACAGCTGCACAAGAAAATTTGTCTTCGCATGCGAAATAATTATCTGATCTAACCCACTGGAGCAATAGATGGAACCCCATAAATTGAATTTCAATGACGTCAGTAAAATTCCATTGCGTTCTTTTCTTATATTTAGCATTTTTAGTCACCTAAGTTATAAGATTTTTATTTTTAATCCATAAATCAATTTACTTTGAATGTATTTATGTAAGTTTCTAGTATTTTATTTATTATATCAAATTGTATACTTGTTGTTGTATGCGGACCTCCTCTCGGAATGGAATTATGTTTTTATTACTATTAATAAACCAACAAATATAAGTGGTACATATGGAATAGACTTTTCCATTAACACCTACAAACCAACAAATGTGCCCAATAGGTAAAGAAATAAATAGGTTTCTCGAATCGAAGGCGGAAAGCGTAGAAGCTCTAATCTTCTGAGCAACAGCCCTGGGAAATATTTGATTTAAATAATTGTTTTTTTAATATTTTGCGAATGTTTTCATGCGAAAATAATTTTACCATTGATATTTTTATATTTAGTGATTTGGCATACAGGAAGAATACGTGAATTTAGACCTAGAAGTGTTTAAATGTTTACAACCAAATATATGGTTGACATATTTAGATAGGCGATTGTTAACTACGCTTTTGGTTTACTTCTTTATTTCTGCACACATGTTTATTATTCAGTCTCGTTTGCACCGTCATATTGCAATCTCTTGCTGAAGTTAAATAAGGCGACGATGTAATTTTCTTTTCTGTTTTCAATATGTAACAGCGCTTTGCGGCTTGGCAAAGTCAATCCTCTTTTATATGACACCAAATGCCGACCTAAACCTAGATCAGTTTGCCTCAGTTAAACACTTGAGAATGGTATAATCATGAACAACTTTTACAAACCAGTGTAAAAAGGAATATAATTCTGCTGTAGAATTGTGTATCCAAACCATACTAACTCATGTGTATAGGAAAATACAGATAATAAATATGTTCGCGCCGATACGTAATATACAAATTAAATGTGTAGCTCCTAAGGAAATAACAGTGCATAGCAATGTATGCATGTGAAGTCTTAACTAAATGATTTTGACAGATTTTAATGTTAAGTAATTAAGCCTAGGGTCACCACATCGATATTTTTGTCAGATTGATAACTATATTATCATAACTCGTGTTACTCCAAATTACGCGGTAGGCTTAAAAAGAAAGGAATAAAGCATTATGCCACATGTGCTCGTTATTTACTTTTTTATCATAGGATTGAATGAATGCGAATATTTTACTCCGCTACTTGAAAGGCAAAAGTTCCCTGAATTATTTTACATATCTTACAAGGTCGAAATTAAGTAAGCTTCAAATTGTGTAGTAATCGGGTAAAATTTATGTTAAATAAATGTATAAACCCTAAAAAATACATAAGTAAAACTACAGTTTGATCAACCAGAGGTTTATTTTTTCTTAATCCTAATTGTATCCATAGGACTGGATGACCGAGTTGAATGGCGCCGTTGCTTTCGCCACCTTTTCACCGGCTTCCTTGGTTATGGTCTGCAATGAAAAAGTTTATTATTACAGAGATGCAGATAATACAAACAATAATATGCTCTATGACTCGAGTAACTCAGTTTTAGTTTATTTTCATAACACATCAAATAATGTAGGTAAGAATATTTATCATCATAACATATTTTTTTCATTATATGAACATCAAAAATACAATAATACTAATAATAACTTGGGATATCTCCTCCGAAGGCTACCCAAATCCAAACTAAAAATTCCTTAGCTATAAAAATAAGATGGCTACAAACTACATATTATACATATAAATATATATTTATATAGATTTTACATACAAATACAAAAAAAACTTGTGTTCACGACACAAACATTAGTCCCGGATCGAAATCAAACTCACAACTCTAGACTCAGCAGTCAGGCTTACCACTGCACCAAGGGGCCAGGTAAAAATGAATAGGTGTTTAAATTTAAAAGCTAAATAATACCTTGAGTTTCCTCTCATATGCCACTCTGTGGATGGCCTTGAATTTCCTCTTGTTCTCAAGTTTGCGAACAACGTCACGGTACTTCCATCCAACTTCATGGGAGAGTCTGCCAACATGACAGTACTGCAACAATAAGATTGTGTATTAAGAATAGTAGATAACTAAACAATTTTTTGAGAAATTTGACGCAATTCAGCTTCAAATAGATTTCAACATATAAATTTCAGTCGCAAATTACCCTGAAAACATCATTAAGACTGGCAAAATGTTATCAATTACCATCAACAAAGAAAACACACGCCATTCCAGTTTATTTATGTTAATAGTTATTCCAGTACCTTGCGGCCAGGTTTCAGGCAGAAGACACGGAGAGCGGCGGGGACCACTACACTACGACGGCTATCATAAGGTGGAGGACAGCCATCATAGGCACGCAGTCTCCTGAGAGCGTCCTTTCCGCGTTCAGTTTTGTGTGGGATCATGCCTGCAATGAATGCAACATTAACAACTATTGTATATCCATAATATATTTTTTCTTCGTTTGTAAAAAAAAAATTGCATCATAATATTTGAATTATCACAGATTTGTCAAATAATGTAGGTAATTGATAGAGTAATAATCATTTAGCAGTAATTCAGTGTAACCCTTTGGGGATTAAGCCAGCCATGTTTTATAAATAAATAAATAACCATCACACCAGGTCCCTAGCGGGGTAGGCAGAGAATATGGAGTGCCAAACATCTCTGTCCTTGCAAACCTGGAGTGCTTCGTCTACATTCATCAGTCTCTTCATACATAAACTTCATATATACATACTTTATGAAGAGGCCATATTTTACATGTACTAAAATTGTATAATCTCATTGTCTCTTAGTACCCACAATACACTTATCATGCTGTTCATAATTAATTTTGATGAACCATTTATGGACGATAATTTTTGGATCAACATCTTCATTAAATATGATTTAAGTTTTAACCAAATACATGGCGAGATTTATCCATAGGAAACTAATAGGCTAGGCCGTCATAAGCATGTAGCGTTCATAGCAGCCCCGATCTAAAAGATCTTCAAATCATAAGTGTGAGATGTACTCGGCATCTGTGTTTATACACATACTTTTCCATTCCAGAGTCATTAATGTATCCTCCAGTATCCTTATAAACAGTTTTGGAGATATATTACCTCCCTGCCCGTCTTAAATCATGTGTGCTATCAAATGGGTTTAAGACTGCTGGTCTTATATTCAGTCACACATAATGGTAACTTAACAAAATCTCCACACCTCAATATAACAATACTCTACCTAGCACTGTGCCTTTACACTGCCTACTTTCTAGTATAGCCCAGGTTTCAAAGGAATCAAACACCTTCTCATCTTCCACAGAAGCCAGGACAAGGTCCGATTATACTGTTTGGATGTCTGTACAATCTATCTTACTATGGATGTGATCCATAGTGCTATATCCTCCACAGATTCACGCTTGTTCTGCTGGCCGAAACACATAGAGCCTTCTTGTTCTGAAGTAATTTTGTTATCATAGAAGGTTTTCTCAATTTAGGGCCAGTACAATCTCGTCTAAGCTGATATCAGACAGATATTGATATTGACGTAGTGGAGCTTCAAAGGGGCCGAAGGATTGTGATCGTTTTGGGAATGGAGAGCATGTGCATCATGTGTATAGTCAACTGTAAAATTCCTTGACCTCGGCCAAAATCTCCAATCTTTCTATTACAGTTCTACCATCACATGTCATGAACTTTATCAGATGGGGGTTAATTGTCAAGATTAGCATACCTGATTCTTGGGTTATATATGGTTTAGTCAACTCCAATTTTTTAGGTCCTCCAAATTGGCTAATGTTTTATTATATATGCATATATGAGTTTAAATTCAGCTTTTAGGGGCCTAATTTAATTAGCCACTACCATTTATGTGACCATTATACTACCCATAATGTTTTTGTGGTATAAGTATTAATAATATAGATATATTTAAGTCTCACCTCTAACTGTCTTCCAGAGAACTTTGGACGGTGCTCTGAAGTGGAATGGTCCACGAGCAGGGTTTACATTGCACCTCTTGCGCAAGAATGACATGAACTTCAACTTGTTCCTTAAAAAAAAAGACTCGATTTGTAAGAGCACAATACACATGTATTTAATAATAATTGGTCTAACTAAACATCAGATTTCTTTTTAACTATCAACATTGCAATGTTCAGACGCAAATTACCCAGTAAAAATACATCATTTTAAAACTAGCACTTCATAGAAATCAATAAACACGTGCAAAGCGAGAATTATTGATACAAATGTAATTTAAATAAACCCGATAATAAAAACAACATACAAAAAAAGAATTTATTTTGTATATTTTTTACATAATTGTTTAAAAGGTGCGATGAATACAAAACATATAGGAGTTAATGCAAATATATGTAAAATTACCTGAAAAAGTTGCCGGATATGTTAAGTTGTTCGCATCGTACCACGACAACTTTGTTTCCCTCCAGCAAAACCTTTGCAATGACAGCCGCCAATCGGCCCAGCAGATGACCGCGGCCATCAATTATAATGGCCTGTAAACCCACAATATGAAAAGTTATTCACCGGCATGCCTAAGTCCTGTAGACGTATAGTGAATGGTCGATGCGAACCTAACCTATAAGTAGAATTAAAAATGATAAAATACTTTATTATTATACTTTAAAATGATGACAGCGCCACGTTATTTAGAATAACCAATATTTACTGTCACATTTTAGACCTATACTGATGGTTGATGTTCACAATTTCAACAGCAAGCACGTGTACGTGTAAGCTATGATATATTTACGGCGTCTTACAATATCATATAGATTAAATAAATAATAACTTATAAATGGTATTTCTGCGCAATCACTGTTAAATGATGAACTCTCCACGAAAATTTTAATTTTCTTCCTCACCTTATTACTAAAGCCCGTCATTTTCACGACACAACAAAACGGAAAAGAACAACTTTTTAAACCAAGATGGCTACCGGATATACTTATACTTTATGGTTCCACTATTAATGCGTGCCGTTGTTAACCACAGTGAATTTAAAACCTCTCTAGATTAACCTGTGTGAAATATGCGTGTTCATATTTAAACGTAAATATTTTCTGTAATCGTGGAATTATTGAAAAATGTTACAATTACAATATATAATTTCAAACTGAAAATAGTATGGGACCTACTCTATGAGTTGTATGATTACATAAAAAGTGTAATGTATTTAGTAAATATTAGATAAACAGCGTAATGTTTTAGGTGATTATATTACTTACTTCGCATCTTACAGTAGCGTTGCTTATAATGGTGAAGTTTATGGGGAGATCTATTTTATAAAATATTTTAATGTATATAAAACTAAAAATATATATAAAGTCAAAACACGCTCGTTTATCTTATTTATTGTGCAATATAATAATTATATTTGGCAGAGTTAATCGATTAAACGATTCCTTAAGTTTAGCATTTGCAGTAATAAAACGATGTACCGATATATGCAATGTAAGTCGCGAATTCGCTTTATACTTATGAGCTTATTAGTGTAATTATTTTGCGAAAAATGATGTTAGATGCTGTCAAAGTTAAGCTGTCACTGTCTAGGAGTTGAGTCAATGTTTATATTTGTAAGACTTGAAAAACCACGTCAGGGATCGGGGTTTTTATACGTAAATTAAATTGAGAAAGAAATGATTAAAAACTTTTTTATTCCATTTGGGTAAAAATGGAGATTCCGTATAGAAAAATATTCATTTATATGTTAACATTCGCAGCTTATGCCTACACTGGTATAGGCTCTAGTATGTTACGAAATTTAAAAGACGCGGTGCTTTCAGCTGAATCTGTGTTTGGCGACATGCTTCGGAATGCAATTACGGTGGCTGAGAAATTTAGATCACTCCACGATGTGTTTGATGCAGCTGTTGAAGAGGAGTGTATATATATGTGCCCAGAAGGTATCACATGCAATATTTTAAAGATAGACACTTTAACACCCTCACCACCAAGCCCCATTCCAGCTTTCCTTAATTTTTTCACTTTTTGTTTCGTGTTCTAATGTGCTTAAAATTCCAAAACAAAGGTTTTTTATTTTCACACCGCATCAAGCATCAAGGACTATCGGAGAAAACACAAATTGTATGGAGTACGCTTTGCTCGTACTGTTATGACTCGCAATAGATTTGAATTGATTTTGAAATTCATCCACTTTGCTGACAACCAAAGTGCCAATGCAAATGATAGATATACAAAATAAAAGATGCAATGTCTATGTTTATAGGAAATTATCAAAATGCCTTTACACCTGGTGAAAAAAGTTGTGTACATGAATCTTTGGTAGCTTGGTGCGGAAGTCCTGGTTTTTGACAATACATTCCGAATAAAAGCGCTAGATATGGCATAAAAGTTTTTAAGCTTTGCATCTAGAAAGGGTACACATAGAATTTTATGGTGTATGCTGGTAAATCAAGAGAAACAGACACAGTGCTTTCCGAAAAGGTTGTACTATCTTTGACAGATAGTCTTCTAGATGAGGTCAGAACTATGTATACGGACAACTTCTACACCAGTGTCCCACTTGTACTGCGATTGAAAAAATAAACACACATTTGGTAGGGACACTTAGGATGAACAGGAAATATCTGCCAAGAGAAGTTACCAACACCAAATTGAAGAAAGGCGAAATAGCAGCTGAACAAACTGCAGATGGCATTGTAGCTTTGAAGTGTTGTAGCTTGACAAACGCAATGTTTTGATGCTTTCCACTAAGCAGTACGGTCTGAAAACTGTCGTTAAGGCAAACACACGAAATGAACGAGTAGTAAAGCATGCCTGCATCGAAGTCTACAATAATGGAAAATCATTTCAATTTGCAAAAATTTTTTCAATGAACGTTATTGCCATTGACTTCATTACTTGCATTATCACACCAAACCTGAATTATTAAGTCTTTTCCAGTTCCAATAAGTTGATTTATATGCAATACAAACGTAACAATTTATATAATTTTTTCATTCATCATCTTCCTTGTTACCCCTAAAATATGACCATGGAATTCAAACTTCTATAGAAAATTTGTTTATTAACCGATCCCCAACCCATAAGAATCAGATATTGCGCCAGGCCAGTGCTTTAATTTTTACTAAGAAAATGTATAGAAAGTGTGCGTAAAAAGGATATACGCTGCGTCTACATTCATCAATCTCTTCATACATACACGCTGGTATCGGAGGCTCTTGACTCGCCCATCCTCTAGTGCCCGACCTATTTGGTCGAGATAGGAGAGCCTTGGCCGACCTCGACACCTACCTACCTACTCAACACTCGCATTGTATATCCTCTTTGTCATTCTTTCATCATTCATTCTCTCTAGGTTCCCGAAACATCGAAGCATCACCTTTCTCATCTTTCAATTTTAAATAACTCAATAATATATTGTCTCCTATCCTCATTGAGAAATAAACAAAATAAAAGTAGATTTAAAGATGTTTACTTCATATTTTCAGGTCAGAAACCTGTCCGCAACAGGAATCATATTCCCAAGTCAGACGGATGTGGTTCTTTAGGATTTGAAATAACATCTGAGTATCTACCATTGGAGCAGATGACAAAATGCTGTGATAGCCATGATATTTGCTATGACACCTGTAACAGTGGCAAGGAGGTGTGTGATCTGGACTTCAAGAAATGTCTCTACAACTACTGTGATACTTACAAGTCTGTTAATGTAGCCGGAGATACTATTACCAAAGGTATTTGAAAATATTGCACAAATTGTTATAATTTATTTTTAATTATATGACAATGCAATAATTGTCTTTGGCCCTCCTGAAGGGAAGTGCAAATGCTTTCTAAGATGGAACATGTAAGCATTGTAATCTTCTAGAAGAGTTCCTGTTTGCATATATATTTTGGAAACATCGATATTTAAAGAGGAACAAGAAATCACTCCCAATAATTACATGTGATTTCCACAGCTATAAGACTAATACTACTAATTAGACTATATTTGAAAAAGTTTTCAAATTAAATAATTGTCTACTTCAAGTTGGTATACATCTTATAATTTGAAGTTTAGAAATGATGAACTAAATGTCTTTTAGTAATTACATATGTTTGGATTCATTTGAGGTATTTTCAGTAAGTCCATACTGGTCAGTGAAATTTTGATAGTAGGTAGGTAATACAAATGAGAGCAAAAATGTGTAATTGTTTGCGAGGTATGTTTTTTTAATCTAAATCCGATTTTAAGCATTGTAATGAATGGATGATATAAATTTCTTTTACATTTGAATTAGTAGTTGTAAATTAAATGGAATTTGAGGGTGATCAATGGAATCTTCAATTATTATCTGGCTATAATAGAACTAGATAGATAGCTAGATAGAACTATAATGATGAACAGATTTATTTTTATTTTATCTAGTCTGGTCTCAGAGATCATAGTTACTCAAGTTACAGTCAATATTATTTTTGTCATTAGACCGGCAAAGAATAGGACAAATAATCTGCTCAAGGCCTCTTGCAGATGCGGCTTTGTATGGCAGCAGTCACTTGTGATTTTTGCATACCCGTTTCCTATTCTGCTACCATAAAAGTATTAAATTTGTACTTACAGGGTGTAAAGCTGCAGCTAAACTACTATTCACGGGAACACTGACACTCGGGTGCAAGTCGTATTTGGATGCACAGAAGAACGCCTGCTATTGCCCACAAAAGAATAGTAAATATAAAAAGTATACCGCGGGTAACGGTGAACTATAGAATTTTGTGAAAATAGAAAAACGATTGAATTAAGTAGTATCCCTATTTATGATTGTTTTGTTATGTCCCTAAATGGTAGGAACTTTTTGAGTATTCAATATAATTAATTTATTAAATAAAGCACCTGTGTTTCTGTTTCTCTAGTCTGTACGACTGTTATCGACTAATAGTCAACCGAGTTCTCTGGTCACCTTTCTTGTTTTTGTTCATTGTGTTACATACAGTACTATCTTATTTTAGTTTAAAATAAACTCTAAAATAAATTATAAGCAAGTGACAAAGGTATGTTGCAAAAATTGCTGAGATTTCTATTAGGAGTAAATTTTTCCACTACTTGCAAGTATGTTTCATTTTGTATAATATTGTTTTTTGCGATTTAATTTGGATTAAAAAATAAAAAAGAAATGGTATGCTTGCCGATTATCGTTTAATTTTTTTAGCAATAAAAATTACATCCTTGTAGTTCTTTTGGAAATACATACCTTAATATAAAATAATTTATATACGCTAAATTTAGAGAATAGGCCCTTGGAAGTCACGCCAAAAGGGAGCCAATGCTAAATCTCAAATTAAGTCCATTCTTAAGGATTACACATAAAATAATGCTCGTGCAAGTCCAACCGACAGATAGGTCACACACATTGACTACATTTGGCAACTATAGACATTTGATATCAAAAAAATTGAGACCACATATACAGTAGTTACCATGATTATCTTCGGTTGCAGTCATTTCATTGGGTGGTTATATAATTTTCACATTGGTCAAATGTTCACGGCTACTTCAAGTTTCTTTAATAATACCAATTCTACTACTAATGGACGCAGTCATTAAACATATGTTATTATATTACCGTACGTTGAGCTTATAAAAATAATTGATTGCGATAAAAATAAATGCATGTATTAAAATATGATGGTTAATATCTCAATTCTAATAACACTATAGCTGTAAAAACTTATAATGTGAGCGAAATTGAAATACTCTTAAATAAATATTCAATGAACACTCCAATCTATGTTAGAAGTTCCTTGATTTCATCCTTCTCAGCGGCCTCGAGATAAGGTGTTCCGTCCGGAGTTTTACCATTTTTGGAGGCACCCTGTAAAATAAAAATACAATTCGTTTGATTGCATATAAACACTTCAATTAACACGAAATGTCTTTTGAAATGAGATAATTTCAAGGAAACTTATGTCATAATTATCACTATATGTGACATTTCAAAATGACAACATGATAAAAACCGTCTCGTTGACATGCCATGCCAACAAGCCCACCTGAGTCACCATTCCTAGTCAGCACAGCAACATTCCACAGTGTAATTGAGCAATTATAAAAGCACACATTAATTATTTGTACTTCTTAACCACCACTATATAGATATAACACTTCCATTTGATTATTCCTTAATGTCTATTTATCATTGAAAATATTTAGTATTATTATAATGTGTATTTAAATATATATGGTATTTGTTTCTTTACATACTCTGGCATGCCTTTATGTATACATCAATATAATATATTACTATAAATTAAGCAGTAATGCCTCATATTACACTTTGATGTGCTACTTACATGCTTCAGTAATGTTTTCACGCAATCTGTATGCCCCTCCCATATTGCTGCCAAGATAACCGATATGCCATGCTTGTCCACCATCTGCAATAATCGTATTGTGCATTGATTAATAATTATAATTTCAATATCTTGAGATCATTGTCACATTGCATTCTATTGCAAATTATTTGTTGTTTTGCAAAAACAGTTACAAATGCTATATATCCTAGTTCACAAAATCGTATATCAAATATTCTAAATTGAAACTTTCATGACCTCTCCTCGACCGAAGCAATCTTCGCGATTAAGTTTGGTGGTTTAGGAGTGCACACAACTAAATGTTGAGTTCTACCAGGTTTCCCAGCCTCCAGTCTTAATACACTTACCCTCATCACAGATATTCAATATTCAAAGAGAAATTTGTGGATGTTCGGGTATTATACATGGCATAAGCCTTGGAGGCCTAGAGAGTATCCTATCTGAGTAAGGACATCTATACTACAGTTGTAAGGCAACAGTCCACTTGGGATTTAACAGCTGTGAAAGCCCAGAGTGAGTCTGGGTATTTGTTATAAATGGTCCCATCTAAACACATAGGCAGCATGTTGAACTTTGCATACAGCACTAGATATACAACTGTTTCAGGATATGCGAGCCTCATTAATGCCCTTATGTTGTAGTTGACCTATTGATCAACATAGTTCGTTTCGTATCAGGAGCATTGGCAGGTTGTATCATCACAGTACCCAGTTACTTGGTTTGTCAGGCTCTTGTAACTGTTTCTGTATCAGCTCCAATGAAAGCTCTCAGTCTTTTGAAAAAGATGCCAGAGATATAAAAGAATGACATTAATTGTGGAGCATGGGGTGTGAGATACACCTGTGTTAATACAACTTCGCTACATCTGAAGTGGCGAGTGTGCTCGGAATTTTGCATTTTCAAGAACATTTTAGACCAAATATTCTTTTTATAAATTTTACTTCTCTTCCTCTTTTTCTAATAGAATATATGTATGGTATTATATATGTATATTCACACAAATATTTGTGTTAGGTAAGAATCAAGCGTAGACATCTTTAGTCGCAGAGAGTGAACTTAAAGCCAGTCAATTTACATACATTTATAACTAGTTATCAAATTGTTATTTGGGTATTCAATACAAGTATATTCAATATATACTTAATTGGAAACTGATGGTCCTTCTTGCAACTGGGAAACTCATATGCTAGAAGTATTAAATATAAAGTTAGGGGTTAGATCACAGAAGAGGCTGAATAAAAAATAAGCTAAATATTTATTCAGCCTTCAAAGTTTGTATACTATTGAAACACATACCTCTCACAATCCTAATACAGCTAGATATCAGAAGCAATTGCTATAATTATATCAGAAACACTGTCATTTCTAAATGTACACGGGTCTTACAATGATTTTACGAATTTGTTAAGAGTTCTGACCTCTGATATCAAATTCTGATATCATAATGACCATCAGAACTCAAGATATCAAGGTTGTCTACAAGTTTTATGACAACATTTTAAATTGACAAGCACTTCATTAAATTCAGCAGGAAAATAATACTGACTCATCATATCACAGTGTGTACATTGTGCAGAAAACTAGTGCATACCGGTAATCTGTTCACATAGAAATTTAATCCTATAAAGTGTCCAGTGTAACGATACTCCCACACAAAACAAAACATTTACTAAATCATTTTAGTGTATTGCAAATACTGTTGGATAGGTACTACTTACATTAGGATCTGCACCTTTATCTAGCAAATAATTCACGACGGCGGTTTGCCCGTAATCCGCGGCATAGTGCAATGGGACCCGGCCGTCTATAAGAGCATTCACATCTATTTTCTGCAAAGCGAAATTATAATATGCAATAATACCGCACGTTTAATCTTTCTTAGTACATATTTTATTTATACAATCACTTTCTTATATATATGTTCAACATAAAACAAACATAAGTGTTTAACCCACTTTTAACAAAAACATTACACAGCAATTTATTGAAATATATTCATATAAAAAGGAAAATCAAATAGAGTTACTTACATTTTTTTCAACTATGTCCTTCACTTGATCTATATCACCGTTTTTAATACCCCAAACTAATTCACTCATTTTTGCGTACTTTCTAAATTCTTTTCGCTCAATTCAGAAAAATACTACTAGTTCAACTTCAATGATTCCGTCAATCACAGGAAAATAGCAGTGCAATATTGGCACCTACAGATTCAAAATTATAATGTCACTCCAACTTTTTTTTTACAATATGGTACATTGCGTATTATCGACTGTGCAATTTCGTTGCTCACAAGAAATAATAAAATAAAATAAAAACGACATTAATTAATTGAAGAGTTTTGATTGATTGCCATACACGATTCCATTGAGCATGTAATAAAAACACTTACATTGATTGACATATTAGGGGAATGTTA
>DVPR01000515.1:0-13558 GCA_018239345.1 Oxynetra stangelandi
CACCATAACAATAACAACATACATCACGCCAGGTCCCTAACGGGGTAGGCAGAAAGTACCGAGTGCCAAATATTTTTGTTCTTACAATCTTGACTTACTTTGTCTGCATTCATCACTTTTGATACCCCCTGAGGCAGTCTGACCTATTTGGTCCAGATAGGCGAATTTTGGTTTCCCTCGGCACTTAGTCCATCAACAATCGCATTGCATATCTGCTTTGTCATTCTTTCATCATCCATTCTTTCCAAATGCACGAACCATCGGAGCATACACCAGGACAAATATGATATTTAAGTAGATTAATAGCGTCATTAGGCCAACTTCTGTTAAACGGTTAGTTTTTTATTCCTTATTGTTTCGCCGATAACTTCGTTCTAGAAATAAGTAGTTTAATGGCTAGTAGTATTACGTACCTGTCAACTCAGAGTGATGGCGATAATTTGAAGTAGCAAGAAAACATTTAACAAATAAAATACTTCAATGTATTTGAATAAGAAATATTTATATACAAGCAAGACTTAAATGTATCTGCCCCAGGTAATTTTTTAATCATGGCTTATTATTTCTACTATTTTTGGCCGTCGATATTTCTTTCTCCATTTGAAGAATAAATAAAATAAATAATTGAATCAAAATAACTTTTTATTAACAAGATATACATACATAATTACAAGGAATCAAATTCCGGAATAATATGAAATGTAAGAAAATGGCAATAATCTGTGACACCAGTATCTTATAGCAACAATATACTTACTTTTAAACCCATTCTCTCGGGCAGTTTCAAACGAAAAACATTGCCATTTATATGCACTGAACAACGACCAATAAGCATTTCTTATATAATATTTATAAATATATCTTATATTTTGTACATAAGCCAAAACGTAACATAGAAATGCTCCATCCACATTTAATATTATACTTAAATCACAGTTTCTCAAGTTAGACCTACCATTGAAATATGTATGTACATGTTTTATACAAGTGTCAAATATGCAATGGAAATAATGTGACGATATTGACACAGCAGCGATGGACAAATGAGTTGCACGTCAGTGAGAATTAATCACGACACGGCGCCAGTTATTTAATATGCAAATATTAATATTTTCTGGCTACAGTCCGCGACAACGTGGGTATAAAGGACTCCAGGACCCGGCGGAATCATTGACAACGTATATTTATTAAATACATAATCTAAAATTTTTGGTTTGCATCCGGTTGGCAAATTTGAGGTACATCAGAATCAGGCCCTTAAATTCATTGGCCATTTGCTTCCATGTCACATTATCATAACAACACCCATACAACTGACTAATATGTATGAATAAGAATAGCCGAATATCACTACACTTGCAGCCTTAATCTAAGCTCAATGGCGGACTGCACTCAAACTCCTCCTCAAAAGGGTTAGTCTCAATTTTATCATCAGCTCCACTGTTTGCTGAAAAATTTAACTTCACTGGATTCACAGCAGATCTAACGAAATTTCTATTCATAGACAGAACAGGACTAGTCTGCACCTTCAATTTATTACTCGTCACTGGGCTCTCATTACATTTTTTTAGTCTGGCAACATTGTGAACGTCATTCGTGACAGCTGCCAGAGGGCTCTTGTAAGCGTTTCCCGCCTTATTTGATTTATTTATTATGTGCATTTTGTTCAACGGCGGCGGCTCGCCGTACCTCTTTAATTTCTCAATCTTTTCGTCGACGCGTCGTTTCCGTTTCAACCTGCTGGGTGACAGCTGTTCGTTGTCAGCTTGTTTGAAAGTGGACTCAAAGTCCAACGCGGTAAGGTTGTAATTCATATCTTTGAATTGTGCTAAAGGAGATTCTATAAACATTTTGTTTTTGGTTAAGTTGTAGTCGCTAGTGTTGAATCTGTACGGCGACACGTTTTCCGCACCTTGTTTGAAGGTTGTGTAATTATTTTTTAACAAGACACAATCTTCACAGAATTTCCTCTTGTCCAAGCTAGAAAATTGCTTTTGCAGCTCATCTGTTAATTGTCTTATATTGTCAAGTCTGGCAGTTGCCGTGAAGATGGACATTTCCGTAGCGCGATATTGTATGATACTTTTCCTGGTGTTGCCAGCCCTCTTTTGCAAATTCATGCACACGACAACGTGGCCAACGTCAAAAATGTTATCGTAACCAAATTTCTTGATGCCGCCCCAAAAATTAATGCAAATGAAATTTTTGTCCACATCTGTCAAAAAAACATTTTGGAATTTTCCTCTGGCCGTTTCGAAATCTTTTGTGGATGGTTCTATTAGAAATACTATTCCGAAAGTGTCGATTTCGTTGTAGGCTGTAGTCATTGACGGGTTTTGGACCAACTGCTTAGCACTGTAGCATTTTCTCTTCATCGACTGTATGTAGGGTTGCCATTCAGGCTTCTCTTTGTGTTGCCATCTGCTAAATACTGATTGTCTACCCGCAGATATTTGCAGCTCAGAATTTCTGTAAAAATATCCAATTTTCTATTAATAAAAAAAAATTTTGATAATAATTCAACTACTAACAAAAAATAGCGCATTGAAAGCTTCCAGAAAAATAATAACTCGTCAAACTCAGTGCTTTCATCACTGGGACTTTTAAATAGTTATTACATGTCTGTTCTTTGGTTAGATAACTTAATATCTCACTTGCTGTACTTAATTAAACTACTTAATTATTCTCTTAAAATCTTAATCATCCATAGTACAATGGACTACAACATGTTTCAAACAAATCTGTAGAAGAACTGGACAGTCACAAACCTCACGGCTGTGGGAACCACATTGAACACGTTAATCCACGTGCCCTCCCTCACTACGTCAAGGATGGCTTCACTCGGCCGCCATATCGAGATCATAGCTGAAACAGATAAGAAGTTTTGACACTCGGAAATGAGACAGTCAAAGACAAAGACTGACGCGTTGATTTGCACAAAGATTGGTACATTTGAAGATTTTTCAGAATTATTTAATCAATCAAACTATATTTTCTCTTTTACAAATGCAATTATAGATATGAAAGTTATTTTATTATTAGTTTATTTTGAGACAAGTCTCCCATAAAACCAACAAGTCTACACTCTTCATAAGACATGGCAACATTAGTTTTGCTTATGATTGGTAGTAAATGTCAAAACCACGACACATGTAACACCTTAGGTGTTATAAAACATTGTGGGGGATTTCAAGTTGTCCATCATTATAGAAAGCTGTCCCATAATTGAAGTCAGGTGGTTACAGCAACAAATTCCATTTGATTGTTACACAATCTAGATGACATTATTCAAGTAATGTACATATTTGACCACCCACACTCGACCCGACCAAACATTGTTACATTTAAATACAATTCCGAAATTCCTTTCAACAAAATATATATTTTAAGTCAGTATCTATATTTAGTCACGCTATTAAATAAACTATCACTTTATGTCTTAAACGCTCTTTTTTCGTGAACAGAAAATTATGTGCAATTGGAATGAGTAAATATATTCGTGCATTGTGCATAACCTGCATTGTGTGTAAGCTGACCGTCTATGTGTGTGACCTACATCATGTGTGTGATTTACAATGTGTATGACGTGGTGTGTGTGTGACCTACATTGGGCACCCTCAAAGCCGTTATTCTACTTCTTTAAAATAAAAACCAACTTAAGATCAAAATTCAAAATTCATATATAAAATGACACCAAAAGAGAGAGCAACAAAGTCCACAGACCGCTAGTCACCGCGCCCCCCTCCCGCTCCTCGAGCCCCGCCCCCCGTATCTTGAGCAGGGGAACCACGTTCCTGCTTATATCGAGACCCTGCTCTTGTATTCTGTCTTGGACTCTCTTTTGCAATTGTTCCAGAATCTTTTCCTTTTTTCTCGACGTGTAATCTCGGACAAAGGCCGCTTGCGAGCGGGTCGGGCTGGACTGCAAGATTCCAACAATAAAATTCGATAAAGCAATCGTTGAGTTTGATAGTAAATATTTTGGTAGTAAATATAATATACCAGATCGTCTGAGGAGTCTCGGCCATTCTTCAATAACACATTTATCAGTGAACCCTGTGAGGTTCTCTTCATATCAGTATCCATATCTCCAGAGTCAGGTAATTCCTGAAAATTTTCAAATATACAAATACATAAATCAATAAATACCACCTCGTGCTGAATCAACATCATTTTTAATACCAATAGGTTCACGTTTCGCTACGACGTCACCTGATGGTAAGTGAGTTACAGTCTCGTATGAAACACACTCACTTGGAAGATGTCTATTCACCCTTGTTTTGAATAATATACTCTTAAGTATCGGCAAAAAGAGATATCGGCAGGTAATTCTAGTCATTAGCAGTTTGTAATAGTAACAACTACACAAATTGAATATTACAAATTTTCCCAAGTTTGGATGCAATTCAGCAGTAAGACTGCAGTTGAGCTGTTACCACACCGATACTGTGTACAGAATCTACGCATGTACATATATATATGTATATAGATAGTAAAAAAGTACATTATAAATGACTAAATATCTTGGGACGTTACACATATAGACTATCTGGTCCTAAACGTAGCAACTCTTGTGCTATATTAAACAGTTAAAACAATGTATTCAAACATGTATGTTAGGCACAGGCAGATCGCCCGCCAAGCTAGTTGGTAAAGCGCGGGGAGTGGCCACGTTAAGGTTGCTCTAACGCTGTACTTCTTTATATGCCAAGATCCTATGAAACTTTGATAGCGTGATTCAGGATCGCTAGTAACGCCATCTAGTGATGAGTGGCGGTAAGTTGCCAGATATGTTATGAACTAAATTGAACTTTGAAGTATGTGAGCAGCAGGACGGGGGAAAGTATGGAAGACAAATATGATATGAATATAAATAAATTATTTTTTGTTTAACTAGGAAATAGAGATATATTACATTATAAATACCACCATTACATTGATTAAGATAGATTCTAACAGATTATCCTGAGATTTGTCTGCCCTTAAATATCTCATGTGCGTCTTGTCATTCGCGTCCTCTCCAGTCTTACCTCCGCGCACTCTATAGTGATAGAGTCAACTGATTTCAAAAGTTGGAAATGATGTGACTGAATGAATAAATAAATTCTCCGCACCTGTTCAAAAAACTCCCTCTCCACCTGCTCATACAATTTCTCCAGTTGCAATTGTCTCTCCGCTTCATATTTAATTTGATGTAGATGTTCCAATCTGTCCGATCTAGTTACTGTAACGGAGAACAATTAAACTGTTAAAAACATAAAGCAATTTACTGGAAAGTGGATTAGTTGACATTATGCCACACAGAGTCCACACGGCTCAGAGATCATTACGGATAAATCATATGTGTGCTGAGTTATATATGATATTTTCTATCACCTTGGCAGCAACTTGTGATTACTTTAAACAAATATATTATAAATAAAGAGGAGCACATAAATATTAGAATCCAGGCCCCGCGAATTGGGAGGCTGAATTACAAAGCACTAGTCTACGACATTTAACGAAGCAACATTAGGACACGACGACTCAGCTGACGTCAGCAATACGCTTTATTTCACACAGCCGTATCATTTAATCCTTATTGCAATGAATTTTTCAATGGATGCAATTCTCCTTACGCTCCACTGTTGGGTGTGGGTCTGTTTCAAATGTGGACCACATTAGGATATCTTATATGTTAAACGAATTTCACGCAAGTTTTTCTTTGGGGTACAAAAAGATGGATATAAATAAATCTATAATCACTTTCGACAGCAACTGCCCTAAGCTTGCTCACAGCGCGCCACTCACCTGTCCCGCCGTCCGACAACCTCTGCACGTGCAGCGCTGGGTACACGCGCGTCACCAGCACCCGCAACTTGCACACCTTGCCGCCCTGGGGCTTGACGGTCCCCGGCCGGGGGAGAACCATTCCGTTGCTATGGTAACCCAGCCGAGCGTTCCAACGGGCTGGTCTCGTCGAGTTGCCAAAGATTTTCAAACGAACTGAGGACGTGTCCTGTAAAAGGTTGTCTTTGATTTAACCAACTCGCTGAACTAAAATGGCAATCAGTAATAGTAATACGCGCGCTATTGAGTTCCAGCCTAAGAACTGTACAGTCCTTAATTATAATATACTGGCTTACCCGGCGAACTTTGTTTCGCCTTAGAGGTACTGCATGGGCAGATTTTGGACTTTATTAAGTTTAATTTTAGCATGGTAAATATAAATATAAAAATCAAGTATTTTAATGATTCTTTATTGGCCATATATTTTGGTGCATGGGTTGCACTTCACAATATTTTGAATCCTATTCGTTTTTCTGTCTGTTGCGTTTTGTTATGTTATATACGTTTTGTTAACAAATCGATTCAGCCGTTCTCCAGTAATAAATAGCATAACTAACACGACTTTCTTTTTTATATATAGGTAAATAATAATAATAGCATTATCTTGGAGCAACAGGCACGGCCACCTGATCCAAGACTAGGTAACCTGAAATGTGAATGGGAGCCACCAACTTCGGCTCGGCAGTGTGGTTCACCAACCACTGCACCACCAGGCCACCAGACAACCACCGGTTGCACCCAGATTTGCTGAGCGATACACCATCATTTCTACTTCATCGTGGACACGGGCCCTTTCATGGTTAAAGACCATAAACTGCTATGCTGGCCAAGTTCGTATTGACCACCTTCTCATTACTCGGACAGTGGTACGAAGAAGCCTGAAGTGTGTAAGAGTAGCATAACTCAATAAAGTTATAATACATTGTAGCTCACCTCCCAAGGAGACACGCCTTGCTCGCAGTTCAACAGCTCGGCGCCGGATGTGGCGAGCTTACGGCCCACCACAATCTTGCTCTCCCGAACCAGACTCGATATCATTTTATCCGTGCACGCCATTACGCAGTACCAGCCGTCGGTTAACAGTAGTTCTACGTTTTTCAATGGGTTGATTGAACTGGGAAAACAATAGTACCAACATAAACATGCGTGATATGCTCACGTAACTTTACTGTCACTTGGTTCAGTATTAGAATCTGTATCTCATCTCTTACTCCTACTGGATCCGAGCAAGATGAAAGATAATTATAAGGTTCAAAATAATACCAAACTTACCCATTTGTTCTTACTCCGTCCTCATACACCCCGACAACAGCCAGAACCATGGTCCTCGTCGAAACGTCATCTTTTTCCAACAATTTCCTCAAGGCCGGTCTAATAACGTTATACAACTCCTTATCATATCGATATTTCAATTGTTCTAGAACGTTCCTCACAGAACATACACCTTTCATGGCGTTCGGAAACTGCACTTCATAAGATATTAGCTTCCACAGTATCAGTTTCAAATGGTTGTCCAACCAACCATCCGGTATAATTTTTTTATTGACCGATTCAAGGAAACATCGTTTTACCTTGTCCACGTTCCAAGTGCCAGTGGTCAAATCGTTGCGACGACTCGCGAATTCGAAGTTCAGTAAAGTTTCGAAGCCGAAATTTAAAATATAAGGATCTACGATTTCATTGCATTTACTGTTCATATTAATTTCGTACACATCTTTTAAATTGTACAATATGTTCTTCTTGTAGTTTGGTTCAAATGTATATTTGAAATCGGCTCTGTGTTCACTTTCCGTGACGGCATTTGGAATTATAACAACGTTATTGCCCCTTCGGTACGGAGTTTCAAATTTTTTTCGTTTCTTCGCTTTACGGCAGGAGAGAATGGGACTGCCCGATCGTTTACTAAGGCTAGGCGTGGCATCTTTATAAAAATCTTCAGTATTTATGGTTTCATCAAAATTATTAATAACTTGTGTATTTAGGAGACTGTCTACATTCACCACATAATTTTTGGCCTCTGCATTAGAGTTTTTGATATCCGAAAAGATCTGTTTCTCATGATCGCTATTTGGATTTGATTTTTTTGAGTTCTTAACAGTGTTTTCTGATATATTAACATATTTATTGGTAGCTGTTTTTAATCCAAACAGCAGAGGGGCTTTGTGTTCTTCAGAACAATCTCTAATGTTTTCTCCATTTGTTGTTATTTTTATTTCAGCGTTTACATTATCTTTTGGCTCGTCTTTATTCGTTTTAACATTTAAATCAATATCATCAAGTATTTTTCGAGATCTAATTAAAGCTTGATCTGATATTGCCACAGTTTTATTACTGGCCGTTTGGAATCCTTTGAACTCTCCGAGATCATATCTAATTCTATTTTCCAACTTTTCGTTACAAACTTGATAGTGGTCCTCACAACTATTATCAGTACACATTTCTGTAGTATTTTCTTTCTTATTCTTATTTACAGCAATGTCTTGGCTAAGGCCCACATCTTCAAAGATAAATTTGCTTTTAACGAGTGCATCTTCTGAAATATTAACTTGTTTATTACTCGCAGTTTTAAATCCTTGGAAATTTGTTTTCTTCTTGGTTTCTACATTATCAATGGCTTTACTTGTGCAGTGATCTCCTAAATTAATAGGAGGTGCAGGCAACGTATCTTTGTCAATAGTAACGTCTTTGGTTTCTTGAAATACATCTTTTGGTTTTAGAAATAAGTCTTCTGGAAATTTTACTGCTGCATTCCCAGTTATTTTCATTCCTTGCGAAACAAATTGAGCTTCAATATCACCGTCATTTTCGTTATTGTTGTCAATATTACTCATATCTTTAAAAATATCCTTTGTTTTTAAAAGTGCTTTATCAGATATTTGTATAACTCTGTTATTAGCAGTTTGAAAGCCTTGGAAATTTGAAGAAAAATCATCACTAGATTTTATGTTAATAATTTGATCTTCTAGCTTATTATTAATATCAATCTGATCAAATATCACTCTGCTTCTTAAAAGAGATTTTTCAGAATTTTTTACAGTTCCTTTATTAGCTGTCTTAAATCCTTGAATCGCTGATGTAGTTCTTAAACTATCACAACATTCATTATTTTTAAGTTTTATATTTATTTTATTTTTATTAACTATCACATCACTGTCACTTAATTCAGAAATGTCTTGGAGGAGTGTTTTTGTTATAGGGACAAGTTGGTCAGTTACAGTATTCATAATTGGATTTTTAACCCTTGCATGTGACTTTAGTGAATGTACATTATTATCAGCGTCTTGTTCATTTCTTCTTGTATCGCCTTTATGACAAGTAATGGTATCAAAATCTTTAAATATATTTTTTGTTTTTAAAAGAGCTTCACCAGATATTTTTACCGTTTTATTACTGGCAGTCTTAAAACCTTGGAAAGTATCGGATGGGGTTTTACTCCCTACACTATACGGTGCGGCGGTACAATTGTTACTGTCCTCCTTATTACTAAAATAAGTATTATTACTTTTTTTACTTTTCATATTATGATTAGTGGGTAGTTTATCCTTAAACAGGCCAGAAATAGTGTCAGTTCTGATTTTGGTTAGTACCTTACTAAACGAGAGTTTATTATTTAAATTATTCTCACCATTGTTTTTCTCTTGAATAATAACTTCACTGTTGTTAGGTACATCTTTGGCTTTTGCAATATAATTTACACTATTTAACTCGATATTGTTATCATTAGGTTTAAAAACATTTGTACAAATGTCGTCAATATCAATATCTTGAAATAAACCCCGTGTTTGTGCCAAAGCCTTTTTGCTAATTGTAATCTCTTTATCGTTGGCTGTTTTAAATCCGATGATATTGGAAGCGCCAGGTTCAATTCCAGGATCATAGTTTTTAAAAACATTCTTAGTTCTTTTTAAATCAACATCACACATTTTATTGCTACACACAGTATCAAAACATTTAAATTCAACTTCACTGACGATGCGGCCTGGCTTATTTGCTTCTTCAATAGAATCGTTTTCAAATTCTTGCAAAATTGTTTGATCTACTATATTTAAATGTTCTTGTGTACCTGCAGGTACCTTGTTATCCATGAAATTAATCACATTAACATTATTTTTGTCATTTTTGAAATTTCTTTTATATAGCATATCTTCGTCCATTAAGTCAATGTTTTTAAATATGTCATTAGTTTTTGCTAATGCCTCTTCTGACATTTTTATCGTTTTATTACTTGCCATCATTAACCCTATGAACTCGTTTTTCTTCGGAACAATAATTTCTGAACACTGTATATTAGCTTCCTTATTTACAACAGCTGCTTCAACTGCAATATCTTTGAAAATATTCTTACAATTTGATAATGCTTCTTCTGATATATCAATATATTTCCCATTTGCTGTCTTAAATCCAACAATCCCAGTTGTCTTCAGAGATTTGCTGTATGTATCTTCATTTATATTGAAACTGTCCTGCATACTAAAGGTTTTATCTTCAATTCTATTTGCAACTTTGTGTAGGGATGCAACAGATAGTGCATTTTTATTACCATTAAACACGTTACCACTGTCACCATGCACTAATTCAGTACTTGCTTTTTCATGATTGTTGTTGTCTTGTTTTTCATTTTTTAAATCATCAATCATACTCTTTGTTTTAACTACAGAATCTACCGATGCTCCAATAATAGACTTTTTACTGCAATTTTCAAAGCCCATGAATAATGTCTCGTCTAAATCTTCTGATGTACAGTAAGAAGTTTTTAAAGCACAACTCATAGGTACATCTGCAACACTCTTGTTCATATAACCATTTTCTTTAGCACTATTGAGAATAATAACATTTGCTAAATTATTATGCTGTTTATTTATCATTTTTGATGATTTCATTAATGGTACATGGCCACCTTTATTTGAATCACTTTTTAACAATTTGTCCGTATCTAAAGTTAGACCTTCATTGAATTTGATTTCGAGATTGTTACAAGGTGGAATGAGAGATGGCCGTGTGCCAGTGTTTAACACTAATTCCTTATAAATTATCTGGGAATTGATTACATATCTTGCAGCTTCTAAATCAGAGTTTTCAATGAGTGGCATCACTAAAGATTCAAATTTTTCAAATAATTCTAAGGGAAATACTAATGGAGAGTGAAACTTTCTTCTTGTTTTATGGTTTTTTAAAACTGGACTACTTTGAATATCTTTATTTTTAATAAACCTTCCAGTTTCTGGATCGGAATCATCTTTGAATATGTCAACTTTTAAATATTTACTAACTTCTTCCGTTTTCACGTTCCGCTCAACTAAAAGGTCTCTTTTAGACTGCATATATGTATCTATTTCACAACTATATGCATTTGAATTTTGCAGGTGCACATTCTCGAGTTTATCATTAATTCTATTTGTAATCATTTCTCTAGCCAAAAGTACTGCTGTTTCACTATTTTCAGTAATATTGTTTTTAGTTTCCTCACTTGTAACTAAAACATCGATATCATTGTGTGTTTTTGTATAAGATGTTTCAAACTCTCGATATACATCTGTGTTTATTTCATCGATATTTTCATAACCTATGTCCTTTTTATATTGAAATTGAAACTCTCTTGGAATGGCTTCCTTATGCATTTTTAGTTTACAGTGTCTCTTCATTTCCGGAATATTCTTATGAACATTATAATCAACATAACTTATTTGCTTAACCGCCTGACACTTGCTCTCAAATCCTGTCTCTAAAGCTCTCCTATGTACCAAGTTGTTGTGTTGGGGAGCCATGGTGATGTTTGTCTCAAACTCTTTCGCTATACCATCATTTACATTGACCATAGCTTCTACACTATCAACTATATCAATGAGCTGTGTGTCGGAAACAAATTGTGTTTCAAATTTGTACACAGGCTGCTGGCGATACACCTAGAAAGTTGTGAATGAAGTAAGTAAGTGTATTATTTGCTCAATGAACTATCCATTAATACTGAATCATAGCAAAACTCTCTGTTGAATATGTTACTATATTATCAACTCGTAATGGTTTCAAGTAGAGTGTTTCATATCAGTCTAGATAAAAAAAAATGAAGTATTGAGCAAATATGTTAGGACATATGCACACACAGCATTCTGTGCCCAAACTAAGTGGAGACTGTGGTATGATACAAAAACAGATGATAAATTACATTTATACATATAAATATATACTTTTACATCTTAAACTATATTGCCTTCCTTCTTTGATAAAAAAATACATTACTAACTGATATAAGGGATATTTTATTGACTATTTTTAGTAAAAAATGGAATATTATAATTGTTACGTAGTGAAGTAATAAAATAATAAGTGAATTAAAGCTCTAATTTATATAAAAGGAGTGAATGACCAGACGACGAAAAACAGGGATGAATGGAAGAAGAAAACATACTGTGCCAGCCCCAAATGAATTGGGACAAGGGCGAGAGGATGATGATGATGAATTAAAAGTTCTAATTTAATAAAAGTATTTTAATCCCCTTTAATACTATAGAACTGTTTAAAATTCGTAACAATATTACCAACTAGTATAAAATTCAGGTTTTTCTCACCTCGTACCTAGATAGAACATCTATAGGCATAAACTCCGAACTCATTGGCTTCTTAATAGGTGTACTGTGTTCTTTTTTTAAACAGTCCGACTTTTGAATATCCCTCAGCTGCTTTGAAACCGTAGAAATAACAGTTTGAGGTTTTATATGATCTGAGGGACGGGTATGTGCGTTGTATAGAGCTAAAGTTTTGTTATCACTGCGCGTCTTTAGGACGGCTAAAAACGAAGCTGTAGTTTTTTCCATATTCTCATTAAAACCATTATTTATTAATAATACAATTTTAGCGCCTTAAATAAACAAGACATTTTCGTAACAAACGTTGACGTTAATCAATAAAATGTCAAATTGACAGAAGAACAAAGGAAACTTTCCGTTTGTCTATTAACAACTCAACAGATTAATTATTTCTATAGGAAATAATACATTATAGTTTCGTGTAGTTATCAAAATTATTTAATTTAAATCATATACAATTATAGGGTACCTAAATAAATGCAATTTGGAACCACGTCAACGCAGTTTTCAAATAAATAAATAAAAATGTACTTAACCCACATCAGTGTAAATTATTTTTGGTGAAACGTAACGCGCAGAAAGTAAATAAATGACAAGCCGTCGCACCTACTTGATGGCGCTGCCATCCTTGATGAATTTTTGTATGAACTATTGAGTTGCCTTGTAGTGTAAAATTCCAAAATGTCCAAATGGCTGGAATGACCTGTATTTGTTGTTTTTCGACGACATTGTACAAGACATAAACAGTGTGCTCCTGTTGATAAGTGACAATGTTGCATAACAGTGATCCTTTTGGCTCGTCAGAAGCGCCACTTAACATGGGCGCTTCGGTAAACATGACCGCAAACGGACCTATGAATATCGCAAACGGATTCAACAATTTGGGTAAATCCTCCCACGAAGCTTTGCCAAGCCCCAATACACATTACAATTTATCTAATTATTCCGGCTACGGACATTCTATCATGAGTTCGCATTCGGCTATGCATCCATTTCAAAATTTTCCGTCGAATGTTTTCCAAACATCTTTCGTGGGGCATAATGCTATACAAGAAACTGGCTGGCAACATGGCTTACTGCCGATGAATTTAAACACCCAAGTGGACGATGGCTCCAACGTAAACTTTTACGAGCGCAAAGATTTT
>DVPR01000516.1:0-13551 GCA_018239345.1 Oxynetra stangelandi
ACTTTAGCTGCCAAACTGATCAAACTGATGGCCCGGTAGCTCGTGCACTCCATACGTGAGCCCTTACCTTTGTATAAGGGCACGATGACTGCACGGCTCCAGTCACGCGGAACTCTTCCAGATTGCCAGCACTTATTGCACAGCAACCAGAAAGAGCCGGAAAAAACCCGGACGACATGACCTCCACATTTGATTATTTAGGCAGATACCTTGTCAATACCCGCAGCTTTACCATATTTAAAATTTCTTATCGCCCATTCGATCTCTTTCATTGTCATATCTTCACATGCCGGCGCGGAAACGCTTTGGGTCTCCACGCCAGCATTGTGAACATAATCATACATATCTCCGTAATTTTCAGCCCATCGTTTTAACACATCTTGAGTATTTTCAAGAATGACACCATCCTCTAGACTTCTTTACCGCTCCGCAGAAAAGTTTGGTATTCGTCTCGAAGTCCCTCGTCAGCCTCTCGTCAGCTTTAACTCTTTCTTTCGCGTGCTTCACATTCGCCAAAGGCTTTGTGAAGGTTTTTTGACCAATGACATTTATATTCTGTAATCGAGTAAAAATTAATTTTGGATCCACATTATTTAACGTTAAGAAATTAAAGCAACCCAGGTTTAGATTATCATACGATAGTAAGGTATTACATTTGAACTAACGAATTTAAAATCGAACATCTATTCTCATCTTGTATTCAGGAAAAAAAAATCTAACTGCATGTTTTCATTTCCGTGTTTTTTTTGCTTGTAAACAAATTTTGGACAATATTGGCAATTTGTCACATAAAAGTTTGGAGTCCATTTGCTAACACCGACCATGTTGCAGTGAGTTGTGTGTTTGTGTTGTGTTTATCGGGTGTGCACTTCGATGCTAATTTTGACTTCATTTCCAACTGGGTCCCGGTAACTCCCGAGTTTTGCGGCTGCGACGTGTAATTTGCGTCATGCGTCGATTACGGTACAAGCATCGGTTTACAATTGTATCTTGTGTCTGTCTAACATAATGTTCGTGCATGACCTACTTTATTTTTGCACTATAATTGACCACGTTACCGAAATATGAGACTGCAAATCAATATTCTGGTCTGTGACGTTTCTGTGGTAGTCCTCGAGGAATCTGAATTATAAATGTCAATGGACCGCAGCAGGTGACCGCACACTCTGGCAGTATTGTACCGTTTTAATCGTAATCGAGAAGCAACAGATGCAAACACCGGGAGCCGCGTATAATGTACGGTTAATATTAATTTGTAATAGAGTTATCCGATCAGTTTATAGATAATAGAAAAATAAAATTCGTTCGACTATGTGGCTAAAAGTTTAATTTCGGCTACTAATGGATGGACATGTATGTACATACATTGTTTACATGTGTTTGGGACAATAATTATAATGAAGATTATACTTGATTAATGCATACGAATAAGGATATTGAAATGAATGTGTTTAACGTGTTCACTACGAAAAGCCGCGCCGCGATATAATTTGGCGTGACGTATGTGTTGGTCGCACGTGCGTGCCGTGGCTCGACGCGCTCGCGCACGGAGTCGCGCACGTACGATATTTATGTGTTACGACAAATTAACGCACGCGGCTCTTGTTTGTCAACGTGCTAATGTTTATAGATGAGTCCAAACGTTATGTCCGCGGTTCGACTGGCGATGGATTACCGACGTCGCTAAACCGCAGTGTTAGCTTTGCGGGCTTCCAGTAAGAGGTACAGTAGGTAACCACGGACACGCTAGGTATATCTTTTCTATCTCCAGCGGCCTCATAGTGTCCGTGATCGATCTCAATAAACAGTCCAATCCCATTTGCGATTGGATAAATACGTCCGGACATTGGCGGCCATCTATCAGCACTTGGCACGCATGCCCGTTTACTTTTATTTTTTGATGTTTTTGAATTATATTTCGTTATATTATTGTTATTGCAAATGTCCACTGTGAATTTAACGTTTTCTTTTTTTCATCTGTATCTATTTCCATTTTAGGAGTGATAAGTTCGTTTGGTACTTAGTTTTTATACTTCCTCGTATATGTGTTGTGAAATAGATAAAAAGGAATCTCTTTGGTAGGAAATCTTTCACTGTTATATTGCATTGCTGATTGCGGGGCTCAAACCTAGAGGCACATCAATCACCTCTGCATAATATTAAATTAACATATCGGCTGATGATCGATGATGATGAGGTCTATTCTCGCAATAATTTCTAAATTATGTGTATTCAATGTTTCTTTTAAATAATGGAAAACTTTGTTCACAGTGGACATTGCGTTTTATCAAGACAAAAATGTTTGTATGTGATTCCGATTACTAAAATGTCCGTATACAGGGTGCAAAAATATAGAAATGATCCTAACAATTTTAATGCGTCAGTCAATGACAATCGTATATAGAAATATAATCAACACATTAAGCTATAAGGGTGTAACCAGGGTGTACATTACAGATCTATGAAAAATCGATTATATGTTTGTGTAAAATCGACCAGAAGGTGGTTGTGCACTGCCGTGCGCTATGTTTGTGATGAAAACCTTATCGATTGTATTAAAATCCTCTAGGCGTGTATCGAATGAGAACATTTTGGCGCCAAACAATCGCGTTCCACACATAGCCGTGTTGTTGTCTTATGAATTATTTAATTATTTGTATGACATTTGTAAATCGCCGATATGAATGTTGCCATCCATTACACATAATTATTATATTTATAATTATATGAATGGTTAAAGAATTGAAAATTGATAGCCGGTCTAAGATTAGAGTTTTGTGTTATACGCAGTATTTTTTTTTGGAAAATTTGATTCAATATACGCGTGTCATCCACCACTTGTCGATTATTGGAACTGTAACATTGGTTTACATGCAAATAATTTTTTGAACGCGACATTGTTTTTTTCGTTCGATTATTATGCATCGAGGATTTTAATTGCAATATAATATTACAATAGTTGTAAACCGACTCTTAATGCTCATATCTCACTTTAGCTAGAAAAATTTTCATTTTTAAATTGTGTTATTTTCATTTGTATTGTGTTATATATGTATGTATTATACTATAGTGCCAAATAGTGTCGGTTCGGTCAAATGCTCTTGTGGCTCTTTGATGTTTATCACATTTGTTCTAGTTAAAAGTTTCATATGCAATCGCTATGAGAAACTAATCCATCCTCATCGATCGCATTGATTGGCCCATTTGTTTGTACCAAAACGCATCAAATACTAACAATAAATGAAACCTACTTTTGACTGGCTATCAAATTTTAAGTGATAAATATAAATGAGCCTCAAAGTGAGAAATTCATAGATCACGATCTCTCATTCCCAGTCGAGTTTCATCAATCACCTGATATTTGGTTGTGCTGGATGAAAGAAACTTTGATTGACCACTGGCACGATAGTGTGCTTCGACCCTTGTCATGGCAAACTTAATAGGCACACGGCTGCACTGACTATAATTTTGTTGTGTACTTAGATAATAAATTAGACACACTTTTGTGCCGATGAGCGTTTTAGTGCCCGCCAAAAGGCATATATGTATATAATATGGACCGCTTCGGCAAAATGAAACTGTGTCATGTTAAATTATAGTCCATTTTCGATTGATATCGATCCAATTTGATGTCTTTTGTCATGCGGGTAGCGTGTGGGGATAAAATAATAATAAAAAAGATTACAAAAAAAAACAAACAAAACAAAGATAACGTCAACACTTCCGAGTCCCTCGAAATTGTTATTCGACTATCTAAATCATAGCGAAAAATTAAAAAAAAAAATCTATATAATATAAAAAGTTAAACAAAAAAAGTGTATATTATTATTAATAATAATAAAATAAGGTTCACTTTGTTGTATAATAGTGTTAAGTGGTCGAGTGGCGTCATCAATATTTTTAATACGATTGTTGTTATGTTTGGTGTGAGAGTTCTTGTTTAGTTCAACCCGACTACCCGACGGTCTTTGGTGTAAATAAATTGTTCAATATAAAATCGTATTTGGGCACTACGTGGTTTGGAATTATCGACTGATACCGAGCTCCCTATGTTTTAGTTTTCTAAGCAGGCGCTAAGGTACTGTCCATGTAAAGTACTTATAAAATGGATGCCTAAAATGCAGCATTATAATTGAATAACAGAACTATGGTATGCTTCTGATAATTGTCACTTTCACTTTACTGAAAAAAAACAGTATGATCCCATGATTATCATTATTATTAGGTTAATTACATGTATCCGTAAAATCCTTATATTTGGTAACAGGCTGGGTACAGAAGGCCTGTCGCCTGTCGAAGGCTTGTCGTATTCCGAAAACCAACACAATCACGGACCGTTCGATATATCAGAGTATATGCAGTAAGCTATCAAAATCTAATAGTAGACTATGTCTCAACCGTGTGCCCTAATAGATCCCTAGATTCCCCCCATTCTCTAGATATCCTTAACACCCCCTCCCTCAATGAAACAACATGTGTGACATTCGATTCATAAAGTATTGCGACAACGAAACGGTACTAATGAACAAAGCTTATTAACGGTGTTTCTCTGGACGTGTAGAGAATTAATAACCGCGTGAATATCTGGAAGGGGGGCGCCCAAGGTTTTATTTTTAAAATCCACATAAAATGTTTTTAAATGTCAACACATAGATATGTACAAGTTGTAAGCAATAACTAATGATAGAGCTAGTAAAAATATGAAAGTTTATGCCGATATATTTCTACGAGAACATATAATTGTATGATAGCTTAGTGTTCCTTTTCAAATGATACTGTATGGCGGCTCAGCCGTGGCGTAATCAGCCAATCAACCAATAGTTAAACGTCGGTTTGTTACGCTCGACTCCTATTGGTCGAGACGATCTGTACGTAATTTGATATGATGGTGCACTTGAGAACGTTTGCCTTTAGTCATAAGATACAGTTTTGTATGTGTTCAAAAATTAGTGATGTATTTTCACCGGTGGCAGTTGTGTGATTAGTTTGTTGTCCGTTTTTTGTAATTCGTAAATTATGGTTATAAAGTAATAATAATAATAATAATATAGGTTACATTAATGTTTTCGAATTTCATTTTTAAATCCTTACTTTGGTATATTTAATGAAACAATTAAACATTCAATACGCTAGGCTATTCACACTGTCGAGAAGCGATAATAGTGGCAACATATCGTGTTGGTTGAAATGTTCTTTGGGGGTTATCATGAACGCAAGTATTGTGTGACCGACTTTAAGGGGAATGAGATTAATTCTATATAGATGGCCTGAGTCGTTTTTCGTGCTTATGGAATGGAATCTCTTGTTATTTTCATGCCGACTTTCATTAAAATCGGTTGAGTTGTATGTGCCATGATAATGGAAGAGAAATAATTTTACAATTATAAAATTTATATCCACTGATTCATATACTTACAGACGGGTGAGAAGTTTTCCTTTGGATTCAAGAGAATAAACTTTCCAAATTAGGTACACTGTCGCAATAAGTCTCAATCACAGGAAATCCAGGGTTTCTATATTAAAATAAACCGCATATTGCATTTTTTTGTTCATCGAATCTCTTTCCTTTCCTTATTACCATATTGAAAGACTGTATTTATCTACATAATGTCTATTTACAAACAGTAACTACAATTTATGACGATAAGTACATTATTTGATGGTCACTTCATAATAATTCATTATCTCCTTCTGCATACAACTTTTCTTCTAAAGTTTTCAATTTATGTCTCAGTTGATTGTTATTTTTCATTTCGAAGTATGTGATAACAGACGAAGCGGCTAGCTGTACAGCGGCTATATATGCCAGAGTTCCAGTGAAGGGTTTGGTATGTTTTCCGAGAAAATTGAAGATCTTTTTGATGCCTCCTTGTAGGTCTGGTACTCGATATGTTGCATACTTGTTGGCGAGCTGAAAGGGAATTTCATTTTTAAAGATTAAATTCTTCTGGCTTGGCTTGATTGTCGGGAAAGGGAAAATATATATTTTGTTTTACTTAACTAAAATTCCTATATAATTCTATTATTATAAATACAATTTTACTCAACTTGATAATAAGATACTTGTTAATAGTCATAACGTATATTCATAACGATTTATATTATTTTAATTAATAACAAATGCAAAAAGAAGCAAACAATGATAAATGAACAAAGGCAAAAATATATTTTTCCAACATTTGTTTCATAAAAAATATTTTGTTAAATAAAATGTGGATAAAATACTTTCTACTCAAGTACAGTTTGGGCTTTAAATATGTGAAACGAAATCATTGATTAATTCCTGTGTACCCACCATAAGTGCCATGGCAGGCCCCAAAACCATGGGGTATGCCAGGCCAAGTGAAGATTGGATCATTGCTGACCTCACTTCGTAACAAACTGGACAATTGCTTTTCATTAGCAGTATATCTGTAGACACAAGCTGAAATTTTATTATTAAAGATGGTTAGCACTGCTTCTATTTCAACTTTGAGAGTGTGATAAACAAAAGGTAAATATTTAAAATCCATCTTTTGGATCGCTATCTTATAGTATGAGGACCGTGTTATGCAATTGAAATGTGAAGATCACATTATGTAACGTTTTATTCCATTGTTATAATGAGATGAGCTCTGGGAATTATTGGGATAACCTGACCGTTGAACTGAGGGTTTTGGGTTCGATCCTCACCTAGGACAACTGTTTGTACAATGGGCAGAAGTATTTGTTCCGTGTCTCGTTGTAAAAAAATATATATTTAAGTATATATTTCAAAATATATATATGTAGTTTATCAGCCATCTGGTTACCATAACACAGGAACTTAAGTACCTATTTTGGAATCAAATGGCTGTGTGTGGAGATGTCCCAAGATATTATTATTTGCTAAATCTGAAGTATCATCGAGGAATACAAAACTTTACATGTGACGCTTTTTATAATGCTCTCACATGCTCACGTCCAGTTTGAAGTACATGCATTCAAAATTAGCTAATTTGGTAGTCTGTGTCTAACAGTAAAGCAATTAGAATTATGGAGATATTAATAATTCACTATCAGATATGAAGATTGTGTGTCAGACCTTTGGATAACAAAACATTGATACAAATTAACTCGTGGCAACAAGAACTCATTTGTTATATTAAATAAACAAGTCAAATATTAATTCTGCTCTATCTGGCCTCAGGATTAACTTGTCCCCAAAAAAGTCTAACATGGAAATACTGAGACATCTGCAGTACAAGCAGTAGTTGCAAAGGCTACTACATAAAAGATAATAGTAATGGGCACAAGCAATCTGCTACGGTTGGTATGGCTGAGTCGCACACAGTCTGGAGCCTACCCTCCTAAATGAAAAACACATTGGAGAGTATTAAGTGACTTACATGATTATGAAATAGTGTTGTCAACACTCCGGGCATCACAAATATGGGTACACCGGCAGACAGATAGCCAAATTTGCCAAGCTTGAACCTTGTACGGTAATGTTTATTGATTATTAAACCACTTATAGCACTAAGACCCCCTAATACCGGTCCTCCGTAACGTAGTGCCCACCTGTAAAAGGACTTTCAAGATATATATAAATTAGAGGGTATAAGGAACTAGGTATTGACATTTTATATTGTATATTCAACTTTCAACTGGTTGATGCTCTTGGTCACCTAATAATCTATAAGCATATTGATTACAATATTCTCAAACATTCTTTACATGCCATTCTTAAACCCCTCGTTGGTGTCTCGTTATATCTAAAAATATCATTGCAAACTTGACATTAAAAAATATACTCATTAATTATTATCAATGTAGATAAGTGGCCAATACTTTCACTCAATCATTTTATATGTAGGGTAATGTATCATTGAGGCCTCTGCAAGACACTATTTAAAGCAGACTTGCATCAACCATAACCAGTAATGTCTAATTGCACTATATAGTGATACAAGATGCGAGGATGCATAAATATATTACCATTATATAGTTCCAATAATAACCAAATGAATTTAAAAAATTATTTTGGACACGGTAACAAATTCCGCTGGTCACATAATAAATTAATGTATATATAGGTGGTATGTAACTTTAGATAGATGTTCTTTTGAAACCGGATATTCAATATAACGCCAAAATAGATAAGACCCTTCATCATTACAATACTTACGTATCTGATACTGTATTCCAGTTGAACACAATGTCCCACATGTAATTCGATGCTTCCCCTTCATCTGTAATCATGACCGCATCTTTCGGGACATTTAACGATTTATTAAGAGCCATAGTAATGAAGGTTAGACTATTCTCTTTGACTTCGATCTTTTTATATTACATTTATAAATAAAATGCAATGTGTTTATATCACGGAATTAACTAAATATTAACTATAAATATTAAGACTCATAGCAAAATTCAAATATTGCATGCTGTTTAAGACCGATGACAGATGGACAGCTGATATTGACAATGCGAATGTTTTTTTAAGTTTGACATCCTTGGAATTGGAAAGCATAAAATAGACCACGTACAAATTATTAATCATTAGATAAGGATTAGATAAACAAGTTTCATTGTACTAAGAAAACTATCAATATTATATTATTGTGCTTGAGAAAATAAAAATTTACAAATGTAGAAATTGTCAAAAGAATAGTTATGTTACCTTAACTTAGTGTACAAATATATTTGTATACTGCTTTGATACAATGTAAATATATAATAATTTATAAAAATTACCAGCCTATCTTAATGTGTACGACTTTACATATTTGTAGCAAATTCCTACTTATTGTTATTTGTTTCGATGTCACCTGCACCATGCACTTACAGTCACGCTTCTAACTAAGGACTATATAAAGACTGATCCTCAACATGTTTTATTTTCTATTTAGGTACAGCCGCTTAAAACAAACTAAGCGGTTTGTTAGACATATAACTTCATATTTTCCGTTCCGATTAACAAAAAGCAGACTCCCCGCAGGAATAACTACAATATATTTTACGATGGGTCAAAGAATTCCTCGCGAGGTAGAGACAAATGGGGAAATAAACAATTAATCACAATAATGAACAAAATGGGCTAGATAGAAGCAACTAACAATGTAAACTAATAAATTATATTGAGAATCTACTACTCTCTGCGTCAATGTGGCCTATGGACTGTTTCCTTATCGAACCCGGCCAATTCCGGCTGTAACTGGACGAGGCTACGCCGAACTTATTCCGTCATAAAATAAAGAAATTAAAGTCCAGTACTTTTCAATATAGATGTTTAATTTAATAATATTTACATTATTGGTATTCCTATTAAATTACCTCCATTACCTACAACATTAACAATTAACGGGTAGTGCTTAACGTGCTTTCCGAAGCACTTACAGTAATAAAAATATTATCATTATACATTATATTAATCACATTATCACATTGATTATCATAAAATAGCTTAGTCTTAAATGTATATATCATATTTTGTGTTTAAAAAATCAATCAATATTGTGGTATATATTTTTTCCTGAATTCTTAGCTTATACAATGAACATCTTATATTAAGGGATTATACTAATGTTATAACACCAAAACATGTATATAAATATCCATCCCTATAATCGATAAATAAATTTGACATTCAGGTCAGTCATAGAAGTGGTCCTCTACATGACCCGTAGCTATGTAGACCAAATATCACCCGAGTCATCTATGCTCGGACGATTTAAAAATATACCGATATTGAAAATATATAATCATTTAACAACTTACAACTTGTAAATCATCAGGTTTTTCTTTTTATTAAGTTTCCAATTTTAAGCTAACCGTGAATTGGGCATATAATGAATGTAATACTTTTTAATGTTTTGTACTTTATTTTTTAAGAGTATACCACGTCGTTCAATTTTAAACGTACCCTGCCTCTAACCGTGTTTTATTAAGCAATCGTGTATGGTTGAAAAGTAATTATTAAAATTAAAGTAAATATTATATGGCTTTAATTTTACTGTGCACAACAATGAAGCCGAAACAACATCATTGTGTCATTAGTTTCAATAGTTGTTTATACCTAGCTTAGGTTATGTTTTTTTTAGTAGATTGTTATCAATATACTTGTCATTACAAATTTGAAACAAGACGATCAACAGGCACACTATTTAAAAAAAAACCCAAAATAATGTTATATTCTGAATTACGCATTACTTTTTGCTGTTTACATTTTAAGTTATTTTTAACGGTCTGGTTTTACTTTTATCTCTAGTTCGAACATTATAATTTAGACTAACATAGTAATGAATAGAAAATAATCCTAGAAGAACTATTTAAAAGAAAAAACCAAAGTGTATTCAAGACAGCTACATTGCGGTTTCATAAAGAAATTATAGTGCAATTTCTATGTTTTATTTAAAGACCTTCAGCGCTTGTTGTTAGTACCCGTTAATCACGTCATAGTTCATACGAACATACCTATCCACCATTTTATTTAAGATGCCGTAAATGCCATCTAGCAGCTATCAAAAAATTATATTGGATCATGTTAAAAAATTTCAAATCTACATGTCGCATTATTATAATTAATTCATTCATTATAAATATTTTCCTTCATCGACTAGTTATCATATATGCCTCCAAATTGATTATCAAATATATTATAGTATATGTACGTGATATATATTATGTATTCTGTTATAATGATTGTTAAAAACAACTAATGTGCACACAGTAAAATTAAACTTAAAATTATCAACATGACTAGAACATAAAAATACAAAACACAACTTGTAAAAATATTTAAAATATGTTACAGTGAGAATTAAAAACCTATTAGAATAAATATAGAGGTGATTTGAAGGGAAAATGTAGTTTTATATTTAGTGCACCCCTTATCACTATCATTTCTTTTTTCTTACAGGAGGAGGAGATCACATCGTTAGCGATAAGATTGATTTTTGTATGCTTGGAATTTGCTAATTTTAATGTATGCTTTTATTTTTACTACAAACAAAGAGTGTAAATAAATAAGAATTAATTTTCAATTAATTAATATCTTAAGTTACGTACGTACGTACATATATAAATTAGCAATAGTCAACGTACGTGTGTACCCATATATATTTAATTAAAAAATCTCAAATATTCTTTCATATTTAAAGGCACTGCGTAATATGTAACTTAAATAAATGCGTAATAAGAAAATAAATAATTTTCTTCATTTATAAGCTAAAGTTTCGTGGGTACCTATCGGTAAATCAAGTGTTATGGCTTACACTATTACCTAATAATCAGCACAACCAAGTCTGATTGTTCTGTTTGCCCTTCGAAGTACCCTGTAGAAATTATCGCGGACATTACATTAGTTCAACGCGCGTCTCATGCGCCACAACATACACCATACAAAGTCACGATTGATTGTTCATCAATCACTCAAAGCCTAGTGGAGAACACCGAAGACCTCGGACGAGTCTCCGGTTTCACGTTCCTCCGTCCCCATTTGTCAGATATGAGCCGAACGCAGAAGTCGGGAGCGAGTGTCGTGGCTATCACGAGAACGTTGAGCAGTCCAAACGCGGCGGAACTCAACAGCCTTATGTAAGTGCCAAGCACGTCGCCGTCCACTTGGCTGTAAAAAGAATAAAATTGCAAATAAGTTTCCATTGTTATCGACTTGTTTTGTATAATTTGTAAATTTTAATGTTCTTCAAATTGTAAGTAACATGTGAATCCTGTCGGTATGTGAAATGAAGGGTAAGCGAAATGTATTAAAGATGTGTATAAAATAATTACTCATTAAATTATATGGTATAGCTACAAATTCATGTCTTTATTCAAACAAAATCAGAATTTACGTATTATCGTTTGATAATTTTGAACAAATAAGTTGTCAAGTATTTTTGGTCTGGTTTTGGTCCGGGTAGTATCCAATTAGTTGTTTTTAAGATGGCAGTCCTATAATACTTACAAGTAATATACAGAGTAAACAGTATTGAAAGCGATGTAGATAAAGACAGATAGCAGTAGAGTGACGACGAAAGCTACGGTGTGGTAGCGCACCTGCAGCCACAGCTTCAGACTCACAATCACCATCATTAAATGGAACAATGTAGCGCCAAAGGACCTGGAACCAAACAGAAAATTATAATCATCAATCCCTTATATTGTCTACTCTAGGATACAATTCTTCTGTTGGTGTGATAATCTGCCATGTTAGCCAAAAGCGGAATGTCAGACATCACTCGCCTTAGAGAACACTATGGAGAAATCTCAAATTCTCTTTTGCCAATAGAGCAAATACAGAACATGCCAGAAGCTTAATTTTAAGCGATTACAGTACAATTTCACATATCTTTCGGTGTTCGTTGTTAAAGCCCCCAAAATATATTTCGTCGAGTTGTACATTTCCAAGTGAATATAGTAGGAATACTCGTATACAGACCTCAAAGGCGATAAACATTTACAAACGTATTGTAAAGTGTTTCTTAGACGTTTAATTTGTCATAGTATCAAAACAATTCGACTACTTTGTCTGAATAATAAACATTAACCACAATTATTAAAAACACTATGAAGAGAACATTACTTTATTTCCATTCGATTTCACATAATCATGGCATGTAGGTACCTACTATTTACATATGTCACAGACCATATTTCATACGTTTACGGTTCGCCCAGGGCTATACCACCAGCCATACCTACCATACATATAATTTTACCATGAAAAAAATGTCTTTAAAAAAGGAAATTTACCAAAGATCCGAGGCTCTACCATCAATATTTATAACAGAATAGCCAAACATCAGTTTGGAGAAAGCATAGATAATGATCGAATGGTATAACGCCGCCCCGCACCACGACGTGAAATGGGTCCACGACATCAGTTTGTTCTTCTTGATATCCCGATACAAGGTGGGGTTTCTGGAACATTATTAAAAATGTGAATGCTTAGTTACTCTCATTAAATAATAATCGTAAGCACATTAAGTATATAACAACCATACACAAATATCTCAGATTTATCAACAATTGTTTGTATATAAGTCGCTATTTCTATGAAATAGTCTGAGAGTACCAATTATTCCTAACAAGTTATAGCGCAGATGAAAACAGTTTAAACGCTTATGATTCTGTTTTAATTTTCCTTGTCTTTGATCTTATTTAAATGATTCCTAATTAATATCAATACATTTTTTATTTAGCATATAAGTTATATGATAATTATGTTTAACAAGTGCAAAAATAGCATCTTTTTCTATATTGTTCACATACATTGCAGGGTTAGTTACAAAACGCGAGTATACAAACTTTATTAATATAAATGTAAGTAGATAAATAAAACTTACTTCATCAATAAATCTGAAGGCCACCGTTGTTCAGTAACGGAGAGAATCAGGCAGGGCACCGAGGTGAACAGCAAATTGTATAAAGTCAGGTACATGGAGTCGAATATGGACTGTGTAGAGAACGCGCTGTGTATTTGAAAGAGAAACTGCAACAATAGAACTATATGAATACGTCAATATTTTAGGTAGATATTATAAAAGGATGAATACGTGTATTTTATTGGTAGATATTATAAAAGGAACG
>DVPR01000517.1:0-13545 GCA_018239345.1 Oxynetra stangelandi
AAACATATAAAGGACAACAGAAAACTACAGAAGGAATGAATTTAATAAAAGAATCGTTTTATGACATCTTTGACATTTTTCCAATCTTCGCTTTATAAATAGTGTTCTCGGGTTAAATTAAATTTTCTTTATTTTTACAAAATATTTATACTGGCCACCACATACCTAAAAGTTAAGGCCGGAAATTGTTTGAATATTTAGTCGACTGATTATAATAGTTCCAGTTGTAATACGTATCGTTTGACTTTAATAAGCAATGTGCGTGCAGTTCCAATGTGGTGCTGCGTCTAATTGCAAATTGAAAGAAGACATTTTAAAACATAACAAAAAACACCAGATGTAAACGCCGATAAGCAATGACAGAATAAGTACCTACCGGGTAAGTATTAGTAGGTTGTTGAGAAAATGTAAGCAAGTTGAAAAATAACAGGCAGGTGCTCTTTATTTAAAGTGCCAAAGGGAAGAATCAAAGTAGAATAGCATTAAAGAACACAACGGAACTGAGCATAGCCGACGGCCATCAGTGTATTGTCCTCAATGATACTTTATGTTTAAGAGATTAAGTTTTAACTGTAAAGTACAGTCGTTGTTGTCAAGCCTGATATTTAACTATTATTGATCAGCGGTCTTCTCTCAGAATGAGAGCGCATAAGGGCATAGTCTGCCACGTTCTCTAAATGATGTACTGTCTTAGTACGAATAGGCAAATTTCACACGCCTTTAAGAACATGATTAGGTTCAATGAAAAGTACCTACTGGACTTGGAAATTTGAATAAAAAATTATATTCAATAGTAGAGCATGTTCATAAAAATATTAATGATATTTATGATAAATTGAATTGATATATATATAAACGCTTGTAACTATTATATTATAGTTCAATCAAAGACAAAATCTCTATGTTGAGTCAGACATTGTATTTCAACAACGAAGGATTTTTCTGATATCCAATGCAAAAACAAGACATAAATAGGCACCTAGATACATACTTTTGATCCACTAACAATTTATATATAACCAGATCACAATGCAAAATTGTTAAGATGAAATGAGTTTATCGACACCTACCTGTAAATACTTGGAACAAAATGTTCGATTAAATAAAATTGTTAAAGATCAACGATTCGCTAAACTATTTTTGAGATTTATGTATAGTGTTTATAGTATGGTATGTCTTGTACAATACATCAGTGTAATTTAAGGAGCTGAAGCAGATGATGGATTGATGGATGCAAATGCGCCCGCGAGAGCTAGTTGAGTGGCGGCGTGGGCGTGCCGGCGTCGAGCGATTGGAGCGCACGGCACCAATGCGCACGCGCTACACGGTAGCATGCATGTCGTGGAAATTCTATAAGTCGCATGCGAGCCAATATATGTACTCGTATGTTACGAAATCACATGCGTTGAATTTTTAAAAAATATCAAGACAATAAATAATTGTATTGATTGTGTGTTATCTGTTTTCGTTTTGCTTCAGAAGTTAACTAACTCCTCAATAAGCTAATGACTGTAATGGCCGTCGTGATATGCCACGATAAATAAACCATAAAGACACTTAAAATGCTATTTGCTTCACCTAAAGCCTTCGCGAATGCACGTATGCTGGTGAATTAATAGTAAATATTGAAAATAAAAGCTTCGCCTATTGGAAACATCGAAATTATAGAGCAATATCATATGAATGTGACCTTCCAATGAATAAACGATCGCATCCTCCACCAACCCACCAGTCAGCTTCCTTAGAGCGTTTAAAGATCTGATATTACCAATAATTGGAGACATCAAGCCATTAAACCTGTCGGGGCTGGTTCTATGTTGATTACTCGTAGTTATCAAGAATTTGAGCTCCAGTCCTATTACGATGATACGACGGCTACGGGCGCTTCTTCGTAATAACCATGATAATGGCTGAAATTATATGATTTGTAAGGAATTTTGTTGAAAATGGCGAAAACATTACAGAAAAGTACAGGGGTCGTTACGATGTAGGGCGGCGTTGCCCCGGGGCGAGCGCTTCGCTGCCGCCCGTATGCAAATTAAACGTAATCAAAATAATCATTTTGGTAGTAGGTAGGTAGGTACGGCGCACGGAACTCCACGCGACGGCGAACCTCGTTCTCACTCCGACTCCTGCCACTTTGATTTGCCAGAAAAGGGAAGCAGCTGCCCACTGGACGGTCGAGGGATGGTTTACCACGTCGGTTACGCTTTTATTATTTCGAATTGTTGCACCTCACTTAGGTAATTATACACGCGATAGTGGCTTAATACACGAAATTATTATAGTACGAGTGCAGAAAAATACATATATTGCCCAGTGATTAAACGGACGCGCGTTATAGACCAAACGCGATAACCTTTCATGAGAATGGTAATTGAATATCTCGATATCTAAGTATACGGATTATTACGTAGCAAGTGTTCCAGGATATAAGTAATATATAGTTTTATAAGTAATATATAGTTTTTACCTATATGTATACAGATTGCTAGACTATGTATCTAAGCACGAATATGTAGGGCATATTTACTTCTAGGGTGAAGTATACGAATATACCTACATTTAGGACAACTTAGAACATAATTAGGTACGTCTAGATTTCGCAATAATTTAGTGATACTGTCGGAAACGGGATAAAATATAGGGGATTTATAAAGTTTAACAGAGTGGACCTACAATTGTTTTAAAATTCACTTACAAATAAGCTTAGCTTACTATTATTCTACCTACCTACGAGCCGTAAGCGTAACAGAAACGATACGGACCACGGAATGACATAATGGCAAAATGACATCAGAAATGGAAATTAATTTTAATCGCATCCAATTGACATGGCGGTTCCCGCTAACCATTGGCACGCGGCTAGCCAAGCGTAGCTCTAATTAAGCACTGGATAGAAAACCATTCAATCCTAACCATATTATCAACTACCTACCTAGTGTATATTATACGTACCTACGATCCCTCAGTCATTACATGCGGAATGTAAGATTCATAATAATGCTACATATAAACCATTATATAAATTTAAATGTAGCCCTGAAGAGCGTTTATCACAAACCATATATCAAGTTAAGATGCCGCCACTGTCTTATAGAACCACGAATATTAACGACACTATTTAGTAGATAACAGGAGCACTACTTTATACAAAGGAATATAATTTTGGTCCTCAACATATGATTAATATGTAACGCATATTAATACCATTTTAAGTGTAAGAAAGTTTTCTTGGTTGGAGTAAAAATATCAGTTTGCTATTAAATTCAATGAGCATTCTGAATGAAATTGTTTATTTGAAATGAATATTTTTTGAATATTCTGCTCATACTAATTTACGAGTATGTGCGTAATGCACTACACCACATAAAATATTAACACGAGTATTAGGTATTCACACGTGAGTAGGCATTCATCTATTGCTTTGCAGAAGACGACAGCTATTATACAAATGACGCCAAATAACAGACTCGCAACAATTAGATGATCACCTAAATTGCTGGGGTGTACCGTATGCCTTCACCCACATACAAACGTGAGCAATGATGTAGCAATGACGCATCTACTGATCTTCGGAAGAACTAATACCTTAATAATACTGAAACTTGACAACGTCTCTATTTGAAATTCTAAACCGTTCAGATAGACATTACAATATGTCATAGCGTTATTCAAGAGCATTAAAATTTGCCAGTAAAGATTATGGGTTGTGAAATTGTTTTTTATTATATAGCAGTTCTTAATTGATCATTTTTCAAAAGTCTAATGATTGCTACTTATCCGCAATAGCTACCTGTCTGTAATCCACTTCAAAAGATATAGTAAGCACTAAGACAAGAAAATATGTCAACCACCTACAAAAAGTTTACGAAGAACCCCTGCATGTTTTACTTAAGGGATAAGCAATGTTGGAAAACCCTACTACATCCTACTCATACAAAGTGATTTAAAGTAGACGGTTTAAGAGCAGTCGCTGAGAGATTATTTGATACGGGTTTTTAGTTTTCACATAAGTATTCTTTGCTCCAACAATCCTCAGGCATATATTGTTTGATCAAATCCTAATATCTCAGAGAGTGTTAGTCTGACTTAGGAGAAAAGGATATTTAATAGGCAATAACTAATGACTAGTTATGTATCTTCATGTTTTTGATTCATTCCATTTCACCATAACGACAGTTACTTCATAAATACTAAAACAAAATAAAAAATAAATAACCGTCACGCCAGGTCCCTAGCGGGGTAGGGAGAGAGCACGGAGCGCCAATAAATACTAAGTTTTAAGTTTTAAAAATAAATAATAGATACCTATATTAAAAATGATAATTATTTTCTCAAGTCATATAAATAATTCATTCTCTTTTTTATTTTAATAAGCACACATAAAGTATTTGACATGTACGTTGAAATCAGTGCTACTGAGAAGCGATGTAGTCTCTACATCGAGTGATATGTGTCACGATGATAACGGAACAAGATAAATGATTCCTCATTATCATACATAGTGAAGCGGTTCGAGTGTGCGCTCCAACGGCGGCTCGGTTGTGTGTGCGCAATTTGCTCCATTTGATGTAATGACAGACCGCGGCCGTTCCACTGCTGGATGCTGCATAATGAGCACATTCCCCATAGAAACATATATCAGCGTCTATGTAGACTTACACAGCAAAAAACTATTTACCTACAGACGCATAATTGCAGTACACAATACGCACTATTTTATATCATTAAAAAATCACGATTGTATTTTATAGATTTAACTATTAATTGTCATTTTATATTTAAAAAATAATCTTGTCTTGTAAATATATTTCAAAACGGGGACTTATTGAATAAGACGTAAGACGTGCGATATGTCAAACCGCAGAAAACCAACATGGCGGCCTTAGTGTTTTTCTTTGTAATAGGAGAAGGATGTCCAATATTGGAAATATAAGATGCGTAATATTAAATGCAAGCATATGTATATAAGATATATGTCTACAGCGGCAGTAGCTCGATGTCTGCAATTTATCCCATTCGCTATAATGACAGGACACAGCGGTTCCATCGTGAATGCCGCGTAATGAAATGATCGTGGATAGATTTGTAAAAAAAAACATCTATTTATTCATGCAAATAATATGATTTATAAAAAAAGTGTTTTTCAATTCGACTAAATAATTTAAGGGGACCATTGAAGACTTAAAAAAGAAAGGATTTTTCATAAAACGTTGACCAAGACATATAAAATTGTTTTTGAGGTATCTGTGTTGTAGGTACACAACATTTAGTAATCTTTATTTATCTATTTAATTATTAGCATAGATTACCTACTACAAAAGATGTCTAAACATAAGTACATAATTATACATATGTATGATATTTATCACCCATCTGGTTACCGTAACTGATACCTATGACTGACTGGATATATCTATTTATATTTCTAACATAACATATCCAGCAATCCTCATATATTCTTAAGTAGAGTTAAACTACATCAATAGGTTGGAAAACAATCTATGGATAAAAGTTGAAAAACCGTTCTGTCATTCTTAGTACTTATACGTTTTTTTTTTCAAGCTATAACGGCCAAAGCAACTATAGGTACTACCACATTTTGATACCATCATTTATATCTAAGTAGGTACTTATGATTACTCTATATGAGTGCAAAAATAGTGTGGTTCCTCAATCAACTTAGGTGTAGGTAATAGCAAAGCGATACGTAAGCGCTTTAACGGCAGCTAGCATTATCGATGTTCACTTGTCTACATCGAGTGTGCAGCTTGCTCCGTATGCCATAATGACAGACTACGAAGACGCCGCTCGACAGTGCCGCATAATAAGATGACTCTGTCTTAGGTGACCTGAATAATACATCTACTCCATATTCCTATTGACCCTATATCAGTTCGATTTAATATGAAAACAATATGTTTATTTTATTCTTTCCTACCTGATCGTCGCTGAATTTGATTTAGTAGGTGACATCTAAATTTCTCTTCTAAGTAGCGCGGATTAATGGACATAAGGAGTTTTGTTCTCTAATTCAATAAAAAATTAGGTTAAATATCGTATACGATAACTATGAGGAATATAAATGCCTTAAGTACTTTCCTGATTTTCTATAAGTGGAGCAAGAAATTACGTAAAAAACCTTCTATAATTAACTGGTCATACGTTCCCGTACCGCGACGGGATTTGCTTACCTAAGCAAATGTTTTTATATAACGTTTTAAAACTTTAATGCCATTTAATTTGTCACATTATTATAATATAGACATATTTGTATATCCGAATTCGCAGCAATACATAATAATCGAAGGAAACGTCGTCGGCGGCAGCCGTTTTATCGGTGTTCGGTTAGGAATGTAAAATTTACCGTAATGACAGACCAAGAGGAAACTGTACGCAAATGTTTCGTAATGAGACGATGTAAATTGAATGTGACCGAAACTTCATAAGCTCAATGTTCTGCTTTTCATAATTGTTATCTAACAACTCGCCAATTGCTGGCTAAAAATCTTTCTCCATAAATGAGGTAACCGCGACTCGCACGCTAATACGATTTTGATAGAGATAGTGTTGTAGAATACTTGATTTGACTTGAACGTGTACCCTTTTCAGGCAACCCTGAAGGTACCTGATAGATTTAAATTAATTATAGCCACCGATAAAAATTTAATTGTCATAACTTTAACGAAAATTCGCCGAAATGTCTCTGGTAAGGTATATTAAGCATTGCTATAACTGATATTAGGTGTAAGATTTAGATAAAAATTAATATCATTAAAATCAGTTATATGTATAACCAAATAAATACTTTTTGGAGTTGCTTTATAAACAACAAAATAAATAGCTTTAAATCCCCAAAACAAAAGAAGTTTCAATAAAATATTCTTCGTTATTGGCTTCTTTAACAAGCAGATTTATTTATGTGAAATAAATCAGAATAACACTTTCGCATTCACTATTAAAAGAAGAGCACAATTTGAAAGTTGGTGAAACAAAACGGGCTCTCTCAAGCGCGGAGGGCGCACGGCTGGGACAAACGAGTTGCAAAGCATATGTTTTGAGTACTAGAGTACACCTTATCATTTACCGCATTACGTGTGCAATGATTATAGTAATCTGCTCATGAAGGAACAATAGCATCGGCCTACCACCATATGGGCCAGGATCGACAGGATGATTCTCTTTGTTATTGCTTAAATAACAACATAAATGGGTAGAATACTTTGCAATGTAAGAATTCGTAAATTTTACAAATTTATGTTTAAACAGAATTTCTTGCGACGAAGTATGAATTTATTAAACTTTGGATCTTTGCTCTACCTACGGAGTTAGAAGTTTACCGAATATGGAAACGTTTTAACATAGTTCACTTGGTTATACGGTAGGTTAAAAGAGGTGTGTTGCTCAAAACATACGTTTTCAGAAAAACGGGAACTAAATCCTCTGCTGTGCTTACATAAATATAGTTAGCTACAGTAATTAAGTTATAAGTAAAGACATTTTATTATACACACGACATGTACGCCAGAATATCTAAATCGACATAACTTTTATATTATATTGATAACTTTTTAAAATGAATCGATTATATATCTTTCAATAAATAAATACGCAACAGAAATCCAAAGGGAACACCATATATACATTATTGTACAAGTTTAATAGAAAAATATGACCCTTTTACTGTTCCACATAATTAAGGAGTGCGCGACGGGACAAAGCCGATCGGCTTCGTGTTGTTAACAATGTTTTATTCGTTGGAATCGGTTGACAATGACGGCGCGCGGTACCCTTTCTTCGACAATTTGCCGACCAGCAGGCCCCGGAAGTCGAACCCTCACCCTGGAATTAGGTACCTTAGCCTCACCAGGACTCGTATTGTTGCGATATGACTCCGCCCTGCGACACTTTTGTCGCTTAAAGTCAGCGCGTGACGTCTTTTCAAAGCGTCTGACGTTCTTTTACATTTCGACAACAAGGCGTGTAAGTGGTATGTAAATGAAGGAAAAGTCTCAAAAAGCCGTTAACTTAAAGGAAGAAGCAGTCAAGCACCTGTACGGAATGCTTAAATCAATGCCGTCTACTTAGATTATGATATGCGATGATTACGTGGCATTAAAAGAATTTCCCGCCTAACGGACCGCCATCGAGACGCCATCACCTCTTAAATCCAAATTATCTCGTTGAGCCCCGACGGTGACCTTGCCCAGCCCTGAACTTGCAACCACTGATTACCGAATTACCAGTCCCCTCATCTATACTTAGCGCTCGCACCGATTTCAATAATAAATATCTTATAAATATAACACCCAGCTATTGTTTTACCCTCACAGCGAACTCCATGGAAATGACGAACATTAACTCGAATCGCTAATAAAATTAGGCTCACTACGTAATTTGAGTTAATTTTGCAACCATCATGCGTGATTCAGACCCGCAGATTAAATTACAAATTGGAGCCGAATTATATTCAGTGATTCAAGTTTCCTAATCGGAAACTCTGATATTATACTATGCTAACAAAATTATGATTAATTATGCAATAATTGCATTAATTCAGATTTGATTAATAGCTCGGTACTAAATTTAGAGGAAATAATTAATTTTTCGATGAGCTTCGTTCTATAAAACTGCTTACTCAAAAGGGTTTCTTATTCGATTTTCCTAATTTACATACATACACTTAAAATATTATGACATCGCAACTGCACGTTCAGTGATAGTATAAATCAAAATAAAACAGTTTGATAAGATTGCTTCGTGTGATGGGCGGTGAGAATTGCAAATGTTGAATAACAATGAAATCGTTTTAAAATAATATGCCATAAAATTACTTACTACAGGCAGTATGTGACTTCTATAGAAAACACTGAAATATTTGCTTTCTTAGTTACGTATGATAAAAATATTATCTTTGATAAATATTAAATTACCGCAAAAACGTTTGTAACTGATATTATTTTATGATTTTAATGTAATCTTTTTACGCGAGTATCCAGTACCTACTCGCTCTCAAAATGATTTTAGTATTAAAACACCATATTTCAATGAGACGTTGATGCATTGAGTTTTGGCGAGTAGGTACCTACTTACGAGTAGGTATGTATCTGTGGTGAGATCTGTAAAGGCGTTCGTCAATTCCCCTCTCAAAGAAAATTGAGACTACTACTACCTGTTCAAAACATTTGTATAACCAGTTGAACAGACTTGCCGTTTAGAGAAAATTTTTGAGTGAAAAAAGGCACCTATTTACAATGTAACGGAAAATATAGGTGGGTCATTGAAATTTTTTACATTGTACCTAACTCATAGGTTGGTAAATATCTAGGTAGGTAGATGCATGTATATCCGGACATGTGTGTATATTCCGATATCTACATATATATTTGCACACTTGCACTTCAAAGAATATTAACATAGGAATACAAATTATAATTGTCTCTTAGCAGCTGTGTATAACTGCTCGATTGAAATGCATCCTTGGAGGAACGAAGAGCGCTAATTAATCCGCCATATTAGTTAATTGATCCACCCCGCTACGGCCCCCGCGCTACGCTCCAAGCTCCAGCTCGGATAATTACCCTTATTTCCTCTCGCTTGCTGTTTTCTGCCATCATTAAGACTGACGGCTGTGGCATTAACGTTTCAATAATTCTCATCACGTATGAAACGGGCGTTTCATTTTGTAATATGCAAGTTGTTGCGCGCGACTCTGTGTACCTACCTATGTAAAAAGTATCCAGCTACTATTTTTGTGCCACTACCACCTACTAGATAGGTAGATATGTATCGGCTTTTATTTATGTGTAAGTAGAGGTTAATAAAAAAATATTCAGGGTACATAATAATATGTATTTTTTGCAATAACTGATATGTACCTACTGTGTTTATATAAATAAACACTAACAGTTATTAGTATGTTTATAATATCTAACGAACAGTGTTAGTCATCTAATCAATTTGTTAATCCTTAATGAATATAGTATCCATTTACCTAACTTGTGATAAAAAAGTATGTGAATAAACGAATAGATAAGTAGCAAATGTTACATTGTCCAGCTTAGTCTCCAGCCATGAATAATATACTCTTATTTTCCAACAAAAACTTCCTTAGGGAGCGAATGATTAAATGTGGTTATAATTAAATATTGTCACAAATTGATAGAACTTTTATAAGGTGCTGACGACATTAAACTACACCAGTTTATCAAACGATTAATATGATTAATCCTTTTAATAAAATAGTGAATGTTTTTAATCCGCAGATATAACCAATTACAAATGGAGATCATTAATCATGGCGAACAAACATTTGTCATTAATCCACATCTAATTGATTTTCTACATTGTAATAAGTAATAGCGTGTATCTGACTCATTGTTATTATTTATAAATACTGGTAGGTAATTGTTACAAAACTGCGTTGTAGGAATAACCTAATCTTGTAAGACCTACAAAACACAATATTAAAACCACATCGCGCCGGGAAATGTTTCCTTGCTTACGTATGACATTGTTTTTATAATTCATTGATACTTATCGATTGGAAAACTATGCCTGATTAACATATTACTGTGTTTAGATACGATTTTGCTTTTTATTTTTAAAAAACATTTATTAAATAAATACCTAACAAAGTTACGTATGTAGGTAGGTAGGTACATGTGTTTTTACTTTTAAACAATAATAATGCTGATAAGTTGATGCAATGCAATTATACCTTATAAATAATGAATAAATAGTTGTCATGTGACTAACGATAAAAGACGTAAACATATTTTAATAAATATGCAATGCCAAAAAACAAATTACATGAGTAGGTATATTAACTTCAATATTTCAAATTTATTTGCAGTTCTACAAGAAAAATCTCCAAAGGATTTAATTATTGGTATATAGGTATTTAAAACGTTTTAAACTATAATTTATAAAAAGGATGTGATAGTATAAATATTATTGTATAATCTGTAGGTACTTGGGCCACATAAACTAAAACCTATGGCTATGCTCTATGATCCATTGGTCATTGTGAAACACATAAATATAAGACATCTATACCTAACTATAACGCTACCAACTCACTTAGTGCTAAAGCGGTCAGTTTTCACGTCACTAAGAGGTCGATAGTGTTATTTTAGATTTCACATGTAAATGCCTGGGCAAGGCGTTGCGGCGTGCGAGCCGCGGGCGGTGGGCGTGCGCCGGCGTCCGGCCAATCGCGAATGAGCCACGTTTCAACGCGAAAGCCTCCGAATATTTCCCTTTTTTCATAGCAGTTACATTAATTGAGGTTATTTGCATAATTCGAACATTACCTCGGAAAATACTCGACCGCTGTGTTTACGTACCTACCTACCGTGAGGGTTCCTTAATACGTCCAATTTCCAAGCCACTGGTCCATTTCGGTTTACTTGCAGGTGTCTTGGACACAGCGGTATTCAAATAATTTGTTAGTAAATTATAAGAAAGTGGGCCATGATCGGGAGACGCGAAACAATGGGGTCACGTAAATATATCACTACCTACAAAGGTCTTAAATAAAGGTAAAAGTATGTATACCTATCTGTAAAGCAAAGCGTTAGTTTTTTTTGTACTGTGTCTGGTAAGCATGATAGTGACAGTCAGCGAAAGTTCATTTTTGAAAATAATAATATCTAACACCGTTCCATTTTTAACAATACCTACTTACAATTCTATTTCTGTATCAATTATATTCTAGATATATTCTATTCTGTATCTATTCTATCATATAGGTATATATTCTATTCTATATCTATTGTGTTCTCTATCTATTAGATCTGAAACAATAACAACTAGAAACAAAAATGCTTATAAAGCGCATTAAACATAATCAACAGACTTAGGTATCTAAGGATTGTTTATTTATTTATTTAGGTCACTAACATACTGCACACTTTTGTGTGGTTACAGTTACACGTTTACATGAAATGCTTAGTGCCAGTATAATTATACCTAAGCGACGACAACAAGGTTAGGTACATCATAATATTAGAAGCAACATAATTAATACAATAAAATAAAATAAAATAATTTCACTCGTCGGACTAACATATCTACCTACGAAAAATTAAAATTTGCATCAGGTAAATTGATGTTTTTGTACATATATTAGCAGATTAATTAATAAGTATTAGCAAAGTAAAATCAAAATAATTAAAAGTTAGGCTATAAAAGTTAAAATTAGAGTAATAATAACTTTACATTACAAGTAAGTATAAATAGGATTTTTTTTTTATTTACTTAATTCGGTAAAACTACGTTTTCGTATTTTAACCCCCATATTTTTACCCCGACTGATAATATTTAGAATTTTGTAAATCTAAACAAAAAGTGTTTTTTATTTTTTAGGTTAAACTAATTAACAAATTATAAAAAGAAAACATTTGGCAAAAACTTGCGCTAATCATACGATTGAGGTAGGTAGGCATAGGAAAGCAACTAACGAATGTGGATTTCACATTCCACAAACCACTTTGATTTACGACTAATATCCATAAAACCTATGCTTACAGAACATACCTACCTCTTCTGCAAAGGAAATTTGCGTTCAGCCGGTTCTATGCAAAATATAAAACATACAATTTTAATAGGGAGAAGGAAATTAAGTAGATAATGCATGTAGGTACCTACCTATATATACTTACACAAATATGTGATAATTAGTGACCCCATATTCTGCGATAAAATGGTTTGTCAATCTCGCTTACACTTTTTTTTAAGTTTATAATTTTTTCTTATAATTATCATTCCACAAATTATCTTTGCCAAGTTGTGGTTTGTTAATTAATTAATGTGCAATAAAAAAAAATATTTATGTATATCTTCAACTACCCCATCATGTCCGGCCTGCTACGAGATAACTATATTTAATTTAAAGTTAGGGCACTCGTTCCTGCATGAGTCTTGCGGTGCTAGGTTGGATCAGTCAATCAGCGACCCCAGGAAGGACAACAATAAGTATGATCGCGTATTGTCATAAGAAGCAAAAGGAGGGATGACATGTCTGTAATTTCTGAAGGATTGGTGAATTCCCTTGGACATCCCGCACTGCTCCAAATGACGCTAGGGAAGGTCGTTGATGGGGTACAGGTACAATAATAATCTAAAAAAAGGTTCAAATATGTTGCGTAACGCAAACGAAGTCTGATAAAAATCTAGGTATTTTTGCTCCCTCACCGAAATCTTATCTAAAATTATATATACTGTTGCGTAAATGAAACAGTAGTGTGGACTGATTTTGTTGTTCCTATAACTTCCTTTATGCACCAATGGTCGCACACACTGCGGTTTGCGAGCAATTCCCTTCCGAGAATGCTTTGGTTGTGAAATGAGCTCCCTACCGAGGTTTTCCCAGCTGATTATAGTATGGGATTATTTAAAAGAGCACGAAAAAGTATTTTAAAGGGTCTGCAGTACGCATGTGATTCCTAGTGTGCACTTCTGGTGTTGCATACGTCCAAGTCTACAGTTACCGCTTACAGTGAGCGTACAGCGTCAATGGCAAACAAGCGTACGGTCCAG
>DVPR01000518.1:0-13544 GCA_018239345.1 Oxynetra stangelandi
AATGGTTATTTTGCAATAATTGCGGCCTCAGTCAGACAACGCACAGCTACGGCTTTTATTGATATTTTCTAACCATATTTCCGCATTTCAGGCGAAGTTCAATTCGTACATACTCACTTAATTTATTATCATCTTCATAACAATTAGCAAATAAAGTGGATGCGTATAACCAGTACGATATTTAAAAATATTTATTTACTTATGCACGGTTCTTATATAGTGCTTAGAAATGTTTTTATCAATAATGTTTCAAACCTGTCGTTAGTAAAAGCCGTTTGTTCTGCAGGCGTGTTAACGCAACAACATATTTTGTGCAACGTCTTATATAATAGGTAATGTTGGGTTCGGTGGAGTTGGGAGAGCTTCGCTCGCCGGACGGCGGAACGCGTGTCGAATATCAAGCAGCGTAGGGCCGGCTAATATTGTGCTGACTCACATACCTCTACTAATGCCCCTTTATCGGTTTGCTTCTGTCACCTTGGCTAACTTTTTAATTTTATGTGCCACCAAACTAGCCTTATAGAGGAATGAATATTAATCAAGTACGGTTTTTAGGGATTAAATCAATCTTTCTTCACCGTTAATATATTTGGGACACACTGTACGTGGGTTTTATTGGATTCGAGTTGAGGTGAAATATAAATATGTATCGTGATTCATTTAGAACAATAAGACATTTTAAACTCTAGGAGAGAGTAAGGAAACTACAGAAATAATGTGCGGTGTTTGCAGTAGCCCTTTTAAGTACAAAGGTTTCTTATTGCGTCCTTTCATTAATGAATTTATTGTAATAAAGATGATATAAGAGAAATAACAATATTTTGCAATAATTTCGCGTTTTAAATGGTTCAAATCATAATATATGTACTTTATAATCTACATTGCTTCAATTGCGATAATGTTGATGTACATTTGAACATGTATATAGATAACTATATGTATGTCTTGTGCGTAATGTAATGATCGCATGCCGCTAACAGCAATACGCATATGTAAAGTGTTGCATTGGTTAATTTATTAACATAACAGGAATACCGGTCCATCATAGCGATTGTTATAATTTGAATTGCATACAGCTATGATGTGATTTGTGATCGAGTAATTTGTTTTGATATTCAAATTATGTTTCAGATAATCATAATATATGAAGCTAAAGGAAGGCGGCCAGTGTATCGATATGCGAGTTTAGTTTTAACGTCTCGTTCGAATTAACTCACCGCTATGCATTTTCGCGTATTGTATCTTTACAAAAATGTCCTTTCAGTGTTATCATCTTCTTCATAATTATATTTATATGTGGATATTGATTTCTAAAGTGATCAAAAGATGACTTAAATCGATCATGAAATCCATGCAGTACCACGCACAAGCATTATTATCTAGAAACGGCAATAAATGAAATCAACATAACCGGGACACAAAAGGAAGTCGTGTAACCGTGCGTTAATCCCTGGGAGAATTTGCCGCGCGTTACTTCTCGCTTCTTTATCGTGCCGTTGAAATCGTACTTCTTTGTGAGTAATCCCTCCACGTCTCGGGCATGTCGCCGACGAAGATAGAGCACGATCTTCACAAATAATGTCACATGCGATTCGTTTCAGCGGACGTGACTCGCATCACCGCGGCTGGCCGGCGTGCCGTGCATAATGGGATAAATATGCTGCGGTTATGCCCACACATGGCCCTCAAATTAAGCGGGCGCTATTTACTGCACGCGGCGAAACTTCCTTACCCGTGGCTTCATTAACTAGATTGTGTTTACCTATACAATATTATTATTTATCGCGCTAAATGGATCGTGTTTGCTCGAGGCGCGCTATTTCGCGATATAAGGTTGCTGCTGTGCTATTAAATTATGGGTTGACTCCTTGGAATACAACAATAGTAAAATAAGAAAAAAATCGTTTTGTTTAGAAATGTTAGGAAAAGTTACGGTGAGTGATATTACCTCAATAATGTGAATAAATAAGTTAAAATTGGATTGTAATGGTTCTATAAACCCAAGTGGGTAATTAGTATAATAGCGAAAAGAATGGGCACAATTTTCTGATAAAACTCTTTTGAAGCAGTAAAACTTTTAAAATCTTTTACTAATACATCGAAAAAGACCGCGATTCAAGAACATTCCAAGTAAAATATGTAATTTGAGATAAAGCGGCATCCCATTCCAGATAAGACGCAGCACGACCCACGTCGAGAGCCATCCAACTAGTTACGAGCCGCCCGAAGCGAGGTGTGATACAAAATCATCAATCTTGCCCGAGATTGTACTATTAAATGCCTCTTCGCTCCTTTCCCTCGAACTCGAGACCAGAAACAAATGTAAAAAGTTGTGTGATAAGTTCAATTTGAATTTGTAAAGCCCCTTTCAGCGTTTCTCGCCTGTTTATCTCGGCGAGGAAGGAGCGGAAAATACAAAAGTAAGAGATAGGAAATGAAGAGGCGGAAAAAAGTGTCGGGTGCGGAACAAACGCGGAAAAGTTGGCGTTATCCGAGAGACAAGTTAAATCGCAATTTATTAGGGCGTACTAGCGAGCTTAGCACCGACGCGCCGGGACGTTCGGCGTGCCGCCGTTCGCGCTCTCCGCCGCCGACCGGTGGCTGCTCAGATCTGTCATACGATTGATACAACACTTGCACTGACAAATCACACCTTGAATACGAATGTATAATGTGTAACAACTACTTAGATTAAAACTGAACATTTTTTAATCTTTGCCCAACCTTGCTTCAAAATAAATTAATACTTTTCTTTATTCTTTAATAGCTATACGCACTGTTAACTGAAACTTGTATTTTTCTTATGAAGGACACAAGTGACATTATCAATAATCTAATTTACGTGAAACAATTTTCAATCAACCGCGACGCATACGTTGATAATAATAATAGGCGGGTGTCGGGACGTAAAATTCGAGTGAGTGTATAGCGAGGAGGTCGTTTGTCTAACAGTAAAGTGCCACTTTCGGCGCGGCACCAGCCGTCGGCGAGCGCCGCCCGCACTGTGGTCCGAGCACGGCCGATATTGAATACGAAGGCGATATACATAGAACACATTATAAGCGGGTGTAGACTTGTTTTGAAACACTTTGTCTAACTCGATGATTAAGGTTAACGAACTCGGTCGGAACACCGCTAGTATTTAAAGTTTTTTTTTTGGAAACATACTTTGAAGTTAATTTAATAATAATAAATAGGTTGAAGACACCGCATATCAATAGGAATTTGAAGTGGTCACATAACTATAATAATTATGTATGCGTAATCTATACAAATTGCAGTCGACACAAATACATTAAATTTATAATTTAATACAGACAAGAATACATTAAATTTATAATATTATACTTGGAATACAGAATAACGTAATATTTATTACGTTTATGCTTTTTGTTTTTCGTATACCCTTCCTCTTAACAGATTGACATACTAATTCGATAGTGACCAGTGCTTGGCTCGCTGTCGGTCGACCGTGCGGGCGTTGGGCGACTCGTGTTTGTCAACCGTGCAAACAACTAGAATCATTTGTCTAATTACGTGCGCTTAACTAGACTCGCTCTTTAATTTATATATTAATTGGCTATTAGCAAATTAATACACAACGCTAACTTTGATAGCCTTTTACAACTTTGAATTAGAATTGGTAAAATATATTGAATGACATTATAACAAAATAAATGCGTCGTAAATTAACCCTATAGATAAAATATTATTAAGTTTTATTAGTAAATAGCAGGGTAATGATTACTGCATATAATATAAATAATAACAATTCGAATACACTTTACGTTAAGGAAGTATCTGCGTTATAAAAAAAACTAAAATCTGCTCATATATACGTAAATTATTCATTAAGTCGTTGATATAGGCAATAAGAATGGAAGATGTTTAGAAGTTTATATATTTTGTAAGCGATTAAGGGACGAAACAAGCCAAGATTGCACTTGCAATACGAATGTACGTGCTTATGACAGCGTTATGCTATCGCGCATCTCCAGGCGGGGACCCGCTCACAAATCTTTATTCAAACCAATATTTATTTATTTTGTTTACTTGCCCCTTCTAGGGTCTTTGTAAAGGGCTCTGCCTATTAATTATATTTATTTATTGGCTATTAAAGAGATCTCTGTAGTTAATTTTTTTGTATTGATACAAGTAGTAAGCAGTGCTATTTATTATGTGATTTAAATTTAAAAATCGATATCGTACGTTTTACTATTAAGTAACGTAAGTATTAAGTTTTACTTTAAAATCAGTTTGACTTTAGTATACAGTAACTACTGAAGTAAGGTAGGATTTTGGTAACAAGCTGGTATAACTCACTGTTCCGAATTTGCGTATCAGAAATACAGTCGCCAATCAATACTGATTACATTGTTTTCATCTACTTTCAAAAAGTATGGTGGGCAGAAGAACTATGACATGCCGTGTTCCAAATTAGTTTTCAGAGATAGAATTTTATATGTTACAGATCACATAAATCACATTAGGTTTCTGTGATGTCGGGTACATATTTCACTTAATGTCGGATGACCTAACTGGTTTGCTGGTTCTACTTGGTAAATACAATAATAAATGAGACACAACTTCAATTTATATTTCATATTTTTATTCCTCACTATTAAATTGAAAGCTAGGATATAAAGACCGAGCTCAATGCCTAATGATATTCTCTACCAGACAACTCAGGAAATAGCCTTCGGGAAATACGGTAAACTCGAAAGAAATACCCGTCAGGAAGTACAGTCAACCCATATAATGCTTAACCAGGACTTGCTCACATTTTTACTTGATTTTAACTTACTCCAATTAATAATTGTATCTAAGTTTCAATTAATTTATATTTTTAGTTAATATTTAAGTATTTACGTTCTATTTCAGGTAACACTAAACCGTTTTAAGAAAAGTAGTTCGTCGTTATTTTGTACAAGTAGTTCGCGTGTATTTTAAGCTCACCAAAACACCAGGTGCTCCGGTTGTTTCTACGTGGTGCAACTTTTAAATGTTTTTGCGCGATGTCCGCTAATTGTGGCATGGACTAATCGGATCCGGTTCCGTCTGCATATTCCATTATCTGCAGGATCGTGCCAACCCGCCCATAAATATTCATACGACGTTCGGCGAGTTGCACGTATGTTACATGTTATTACCATTATGAACATATTTTTCCCGCTCGGGGAAACAAGTTTAACCAAATAATAAGTTATTCACAACACAAACGGAATAAACTGTGTTTGGTTTCCCATCAAATTAAAGCTGGCTCTACTTAGTCACCACTTACGGCTGGAAGTTGTGAAAACAAACTTTTTAATTACTTTTCGAGTACAAACAAGCTATCTTCGTAGTTTGTACGATATCCATTATTGCATAGTGCGATCGTGAATGTATAAGTATATACATACGTAGCGTGAATAAATCTGTTTGTGTCGCTCCAAATAGAATTGAACTTGTGCCGGCTCTTCACTTAATTTGTTTTAGTGCACGTACACAACTAGATACCATGTTTCATATTGAATTGAAATATATAATTCAAAATTAAACGACATGTAAAATGGATATGAAAGAACAATTCTTTTTGTAGATCTCTGAATACAGTTGAGTTATACTGAATAGTTGATTATTATACAAACATGAATAATTAATTTCTATTTCTGATATATGCATATTACAACAGGAGCCGATTCGCTTCTATGCATGGAATCTAATAACAAAACACAGGATTGTTTGCCCTGTGGCAAGATGTGATAATGAATAGTCAACAGTGCGTTGCGTTGCCCTGAACTTGAGCATTGTTTTATCACCACCGTCATCTGTTTTCACTATTCCACGTGCATACTATAAGGAAGGGAAACATTTGAAGCAACCTTTCTATAATGAAGAGCTAAGCGAAAATTAATTGTTCATTAAGCCTGGCGCTCTTGTTAGGAGGATTCTACATACGGCGTCGGTGCCGGCAAGAGTGTTGGAAGCAACAAACTTACTTTATGTACGTATTATCATCTCGTTATCTCCAAGAAATGGTTGTTTTTACAAACTTTAAAAGTAGGTATAATTTATTTTTTAATATTTTAATACACTACTTTATGTGTGTTTTGTTTTGTGACCACATACATATATTTATAGTCAACATTTTGAGTCTATTAACACGAAATATATTTTCTTATGAAATTGTATGTACATACATATATATTTATATCTAACCAATTTATATAAGGATATTACACTCTAAGAGATGGCAGTAGTAATTGAGTTCGCTTTTTGTGATAAACTTATAATAAACGTGTAGCAATAAAGGCTAAATAAATAAACGATACAGTTACAGACTAAGTTTATAATAATTTCAGTGAGTGTACGGGCAGACGTGCGGAGGTGTAGGGTCGTGTATTCGAGTCCGCGACAGACCGGCGCCACAATTACACAGGCCCCGTAAATCATAAACATCAACCCCCCCATTTAATCCAAATAGTCCGTCGTTAGCCGAACAGCCTGCGTCTAATTTGTCTACTCAACTGGAGATTAATTTATTAACATTAATTATATAACAATATCGTAGATTACACGCACCCGCGACTTACAATGCGTGTCAACTTTTAATAGCAGTTTGTGAATTTGACTGTTTGATTGCGTTTTATTTTATCTAACGTTTCTATGACGTTATGAATAATGATCTGGAGCTATGTTTACTGTCTTATTTAATGTATTTAGTTGGAGTATGGCGATTATTTATAATTTTGTATGCATCATTTCTATTAATTGCTCTATAGTAGATTATTAATTAAAATTGACATCGAATAGAATAGTAATTTGTAATAGTGTGTGTGATAAAGCTGTTAGATATTTTTATTCAATCTTATATTTGAGCGATGATCATCAGCGTTTAGACATCATTTTCTGACTTTTCAACGTAAAAAATCCCAAACCCGGAGAAAAAGGCGATATGTTTTCGATAAAATTATCTCTCGTTTTGAGTTCGTACCTAGTTGAAAGTATCATAATAATGAAAAACGACGTCTGTTATAGTTTTTCCTAGAAAAGTATATCTAGGTTTTTGTGATCAATGCTTTCATTATGTAAATGAAATATTGCGAAACTTCACATATCAATAATAATTCTCTTCGAACAGAGTATGCCAAAATATGCATTAAAATACACATATGTAATCACTAAATGCACGATCGAGTAACGTATAGAGTTTTTTTAATCTCCCGTATACGCTGCTGCATCTCTTTCATTTCGCTATTTTATTAATTTTGTTTGGCAATATGTTGCACCGGCTCCCTAAACTATAGGTGGCCGGATGAGAGTAAGCGGAGCATAACTTTTTATAGGCGTTTTTGTTACGAGCACTTCCACTTCTATTATAAGTTCACCCGATTTAGTAAATGGCTTATCTCTTACCGACAAGTTATGAAAATATTAAAATTTTTATAATCAAACCTGTGGGACGAAAATTTAAAGATACTGGAAACTCTTTTTTTACTAATAAGTATTTCTAAAATTAGTAATAATTGATCTATTTATAAGGAATCAATTTCCTTATAAATCATCAATATTGTAATTACAAGAAAACCACGCAATGCTAATGAAAATGACGAATTATTATGAGATTTAAACATTTTGGATTAGAAATACATGATCATTAATAAATCATTTAAGAAACACAAAACAATTATGTCATACAACAACAACAACGACATACGCCATACCATACCATACCATCACGCCAGGTCCCGATCGGGGTAGGCAGAAAGCATCGAGCAACCAGTAATATTGTCCTTATAAACCCCACGTGCTTCGTCTACATTAATTGTTCTGTTCATGCATGCACACATGCACTCCCCCATAAGAAATTATGACATAAATTTTTCAAATGGATTATGTATGGAAGTTGGCTGTGTTTGAGCACAGTAAAACTTATACTTCATATATACAAAGGAGTTATCAAATTTTCAATCACAATGTAGGTACAACATAAAGGTGGTTTAAAATGACGCAAACAATATTGCTCGTCCGGTGACGAGTGATGTGGTCCGCGGAACTAATTACCTTTGATATGGAGAGGTTTGACGATCGCGAGGACGCCATGGCTGAGTAATAATTGAAAGGCTTAACTCAGTTCCCGTTTGATTTCGTACGCTGTGTATTGTCCGATTCCAGTGTATGCGTCGCACCCTTTGATTGCGCTTTGTACAACTGACGTATTCGTAACTGATTGATGCATTTCGTGATAATGAAATCTCTTCGTAACATCGTCATCCAAAGCGGCAAATGGTTATATTAAAACCTTTTTTTTATGTAAAATATTATCTTGGTTTTAGATCATATTGGTAAAAGAAGTCAAGAAAATTAAGTAATATGAATGCTATTAAATGTTTTGTAAAATACTATGTTGTCATACAATTTTAAAGTTGTTTTGATCTTAAAATGAAATATGTACGTAGTATGTGAAGCAAAGTAATTAATGACGAAGGATACTCTAAAATGGACGCGACCATTATATTGTCATCGGAGCCCGCAAATACACATGGTTTTGATTCAATTTCAGTTTCAACAGCATACACATTTAACTGTGATGCACAAAATACTTTCAAAGTGCTATCAATATATTTCGTTCAATTCGAATTAATTTTACTCGGCTACAAAGAGCATCGCTTTCGCCAATTTTTATTGCTATTAGTTTTTGCGGCCTGTATTTATGTACGGATATACATAAACACTTCTATGAATAAAAACTCAATATACAAGTATAAAATTGTAATTTATTTGTCATACAATCATTTATTGAATGATCCATTTGGAAAGAAATATTTACATGAATGGTTGTATCTTTTAAAATAAACATTGGTGTTTTCCGTTTACGGACATATTAGCTGGTAGCATTGCGTACTTTGTTCAATAAAGGGTGCCTGGGATTGTTTGGAAAATGGCAGGGAATAATCTACAGAGAAATTGCGCACAGAAGTGGCTGCGCCGGCCACATGGCGCTGCGATACGCCCACATAACTGATGACTTTCCAATGGGCCTTCATTCTCGGTCATAACAGTGGTGATTGTGGAATAAATTTTTGCCCGCTGTTAATTAATTTGATGTAAACATGTTTTTATTCGATCACGTTTAATATACCTATGTATGTACGTCCAGAAGCATTTTATTCTATCAGAAGACAAGCAAACAAGTAGGTAGAAGTCACGAAAGACCGTTGCAATACAGGAACTGCATTCAACCAGGAATTGATCTGCAATCAACCTCGAACAGGACTATAGGAATACGATACGATACTGTCAGATAGAACGACCTATTGATTAGAATAATTGTAATTATGCATTGGCAATACGACGTCAGAAACGAATGAAACTGTTAGTAACATTGGTCTGGTTAGTATATTATGTTAGTATGAGCTTAGTAAGTATCTGTCCTGTTCGAAGTTGTTTACGGAGCCGATGCTAGTCGTAAGGACTGATTTTGTATATATGAACATGAGCAAACACACCAATCAAACCGAAAAAGAATATTTTAAAATAATTATTGCTTAATACAAATACTGTCCTGACCAATCGTATAAATGCTCTACCCCTTATACCTCTTTTTTAATAATACTAATGTGGTTTGTAATAGTACTGAGGCATTTTCAATAGGTACAGATATCGTTTATGCATTTATTGGGAAATATTGTGAGCTTTTCCAATACCTACATAATTATATTTTGGAGAAATTTCAATATTGGAAGCACAGGATTTGAACTATCGTTGTTGAATTCAAGCAACTATCGGTGTGATTCATACTGTCGCCTCGACCGACAACCTCGCCTCGGCGATGGAGAAACTTAATGCCTTGTTATAAGATTGTATTGAAAGATTCCGCGGAAGCGATAATTGGAAGTGACATGACTGCCGTCTATTATTGTTTGTTTAACTAATTAAAAAGTTTTAAGTTATCGAAGGAGAGACGAGCAACGCGCCCGGATTCCAACACAAGGAGCAATAAAGCGAGTTGCTTTTTACAGATTGAGTGGGAAGTTTTTATATTATGTTATTATGTTTTATATTACGTTTTAACACGAGTGTGTTAAAAAAATAATTATTATGAAAACCATTTTATTCCAGCTGTATAATTATTGTGAAGGGTAATAGGAGAAATAGTCAGCTAGATTTGATGCTCTTTCATATTTCGCTATGATCAGTACCATAATGCAGTTTGCCATTTCATGTTATCTTTATCCATTTCGACCGCATCTATATTCTCAGATATCCATCGTGAAATGGACGTGCTTGTTTGAAAATGTACCGTGTTTTCCTTTGCATTTTCATCCGGTACGGCGATGCGATATCCAAAATACATTTATTTATTCCTAGAACTTTAATCGAAGAGGGCAGATGAACATTGAGCGAACTCTCGGCGACAAAACTTTTGCGTTGAAACATCGCGAATAACTTCCGTTTGCAGTTTGTCTCTAAAAAACTTTAGTGTTCCTTGATAGGATTCTGAATTTGTACTCATTTGTGAATAAAACTTTCTTGCGAAAACATTGCCAGTTAAAACTTAATTTTAATGCTTCGGATCAAATTTAATGAACAAATGTTTGTAGTACACATATAACAAAAGCTGATATACTAATCTTCACTTTAAAAATCGCATAATTTTACAGAGGTCTTGAGCAGAGTTAAGTAGAATATACCTAGATTTGAAAGTTGTTAGATTTATTTAACAAATTTATTTAATTAATATAAAATGCACATGCTTTCTTATTTGCTTCAAGTAAATATTATCATACGTTCTATCTGAAAAGGTTACATATTGATGTTTCGGTTAGTAATTCCTTAGATTCTGTTACGTAAAACGCCGAGTAAATCAAATACTTTAACAATAAATTAATGCCAATTACATAAAGCGTGTAGATTTATGTTATTTAACAAATTACAATTTGTCTAGGACTCCACAAATTAATAAGATTAGTAAGAAATTGATTGCTTTAATTGGTAGTCTCTGCAGAGTGCGGAACTTCCTGACAATTGTCACTAGAATTTCTCTGCAACTTCCCTACTTCTGCCGATTCTTGATTATATTGATATTTGTCATCTTAATATCTTTGAGAACAACTTAATAAGTTTAAATGATCTCTGAACTTCTGTATTAGGGTCATATTCGGTCTTCGTACATTAGATCATCAGAATTCATGCAAAGCTCAACTGACTCCCTATTCACCTTCATCGGCGTTCTTGTTCACTATCGAACTCTATGCTGTTTAACCCCACTAGTCTGTACCATCTATACACCTACCTACCATTTCTTATCTAAAAAGTGATACGGATGCTCATTTTTCTATATAATATGTCGGTGTCTAGTTTATAATCTATAATATATTGCGAACATTGAAAAATTATTCTTCTTCCATTTGTAGTTTGTATCTGTAGGTACCTGCGAGCACAAAATCATTTAAAAAATATACACGTTAATTACACGTTCGTTAAATTAATTGTGATAATTAAAACAATGCTTAAAATGTGATGAAAGCGCTCGGACTACACGGTGTTTCCGCAAACAAGCGTGCATTGAAGCCATTGTGTAATAAGGCAGTGTAGCGAGCGGCGCAGCGGACAACGCAACTGCAGCGGCCGCGCACCGCTCCGTTGGGCCGCATTTCGCCTCTTAACCATTTCATTGAAACGAATCGTACGCACCACTAAATTCATTGCTCTCACTGATGGATACTTATGGAGCCCAGTAGAAGCTTCATGAATAATAAATGCGTAAAAATGGCATTTTTTGAATTTCAACATGTAGTTTGGATTATATAGATATTTGATAGCAAGATTAATTTTAACTACAATTTCGTTTATCATCGTTCTTTATGTGTATCTACAAAGTGATAGTAATAATATTATTATCATGTTTTTCAGCAAGAGTAATGTTCCTGTAAAAGTTTCGTGATCGAGTACTTTCGATCTGTTAAAATAAAGGAGCTAACATATATAATTCTATCTGTGACAAATTTACCGCTCAGTGTTATATATTACTATGTTTTCTAAGTCCTGGCTAATCCGGGTTTACAAGTCCCGTAATTTTTGTGAAGTTGTTTTGAAAAGGATGGCGGATTACAAAAACGAGAGGGTCAGGCTGAAAGCGAGTTCGGATAAAGAAGCGCGCGGCGGGAATTTTGTGGCGAGCGGATAAGTGGTGATTCCGTCTTCTTCGACGAAATACGGATTGATTTTAGCCGAAGGATGGAAATTACTAACGAGCCTTTTACCTCGCGATGTACATTTACGTTATATTGTACGTTATACTACTTACATACATATATTGTACATAACGAATTAAACATGTTAATCTTAAGTATATACATATACAACTGTCCTTTTAAATCAAATATTAAGACTCATATTCGGCATGGTCCGTTCCCACAAAAACCTCGTACAACTAAATGCGGAAAGTGCTTATAAATATTTTCCTCATTTTATTTAAAAACCGACCTTTTCGAGCATACTTAATTACGAAATGTACAATGAAGTAAATGTGGAATGTCACACACTGTTTTTGTCGCCATATTATTTTCTTCGTTAGCGCGATGTGATATTTAATTAAATGAAAAGTAGTATTACAAAGTGAACTAAGTAAAATAGACACGTATGTATGTACATACAAGACAAAAACTAGACAGCCACTCATGTAATCCTCGGTAGCAAGAGATGGGGATGTTTGTTTTCGATGTGACTGCTAACAGTTAAATAAATTAGATAAAACGGGATACACGCCGACGGAGGCACTTAGCAACTTTCTGTGTTGTCAACACTTTTATGTGTATATCTATGTAGTTGACCCATTAGAGATCGGGCTGCGACGAACACTTCGCTTCATTTGACATCGAAACGTAAGTTTCTTTAGTAATATACTGAGATTGAAATGTATTGGAACATTAAATTTTTTTTTGTTGCTCGAACTAGAATGGAATAGGATTCGAAACATTTTGTATAAGGTATTTAAAGGAAATGTTTATGCAAGTGCCACGTTTTAATACTAAAATTAAAAGAGAACTACGAGACATGTATTAAAAAAGAGGAACTAACGATTATTAATTAAAACGAATACAGTTATGTGTTATACTAGCTTGTTCCCGCGTATAACACTGTTTTTATTATAAGATAAATTTTTGACATTATACTTTTTATTTACGAACTGATGGTAACAAAAAGTTTAAGTAAAGCTTACCAAAACACATGAAAAAAAGCCGCACCCTAATCGGTTAAGCCGTTTTTGAGAAAAGCACGCACAAACGCATAAACAAACAGACAAACACATAAAACTTCTAAAAATCATTGTTTTGAGTTAAGAAAGGTCCTTTATATTATAATGATAGTTTTTCTCATACATCTTCTGTGTACAATAAAGGGCCAGTTAGATTTTTATTATTTGTACGTATATATGAGGACACAACTTGACAATTAAAAAAATGGAAAGATGTCGTGAAACTTTATCGGGTTGTAACTATACCAAATAAGCTTATTTATATGCCAAGTGATCTGCATTTGCACTTCGAGGTGATGGA
>DVPR01000519.1:0-13536 GCA_018239345.1 Oxynetra stangelandi
GAGATAGGAGAGCCTTGGCCTCCCTCGACACCTACGTCCATCAACACTCGCGTTGTATATCCTCTTCGTCATTCTTTAATATAAACTCACTATCATAGGTTGTCAAAGACCTTTAGAAAATCATGGAACCCATAAATTCTTACCGTCCTGTCCTTCATCAACAACACAGTAAATGGCAATGGGTATGATCTCTCTGTCAGCGCTGAACGCAAGATCCTCGTCTGCAAATTTGGACGGATCAAACACATGTAGGATCTGACAGAACTGCTGGTTGGCGCCTTTCTTGTAGTGATATGTTTGGGAAGTCATTGTTGGGTCTCGAGGATAATAGCTAAAAATGAAAAAAAAATTGAATAGTTTTCAATGAATCCCGAATAAATCACTTCAACATTTAAAATATGACAATGGTATCAAACTTGGCACTGTACTCTGAGATAAGAACTTGTAGAGAAATAATTTAAATTAACTGTGATATCCCACAGGTTAAGGTAATGTGTTAATACTCACAAACCCTAACATTATTGACCATACTGTCTTACTGAACTGCACTTATAATAAACCACTAATATATTTAAGAAAAATATACGACCAAACCCTCAAATATACTCACATAACACCTGTTGGCGTCACCTCTTCGGTGCAGAAGTAAAAAACTGTGATTGCACAACTCGCATCACAGTCGAAGGTGAACTCAATGTTGTAGTAAGTGCCTTTACCATTGCATTCAACTGATTTTATAACTTGATCCGTAATCTTATTCGCATCGTTGAGCCTTCCCACTGGCTCTGGACAACGGACGAATCTGAGAGACTCCTTGCGGATGTTAATGAGGCTCCTCAATGTCTTTGTAGGTTCGTTGGACTGCGGCGGGGGGTAGGGGAACTGCGAAAATGGGGACTATTCACTATATTTCTTACCAGTTCTTTATATGAACTTTTAGCTTACAATGAATTTTTGAGACTTATTAAAAGAAACAAACAATATTAAACACTCGACAATAACAATATTTATGTTCAACAAAATATTACCCAATATTGTAAAAACAGAATACTAATAATTGTTGTATTTTAATTCTATGGGTTTATATGTAGCGTAAGATTAACTAAAAAATATAAAAATTGAACAACTAGAGAAATCATCCATTGTTGCTTTTAAACTTTGATTTTTATAAACAACTATCATAATACAGTTTTCCATCATGCTATAATAAGAATTATTCGACATATACATATGTTACTTCCAGTGGAATACAAAATTTTGTATTGCAACACTAACAGAGCAAATATACTGAACTCTTGTAATAACTAAACTAGTAATAACTATTACCTGAAACCACATCAGATACATGAATAGATAAGTCAAAGAGTAGATTTCCAAAACAGCATATTCAGCATAACGGTTTCTTATTTAAATATCAACTTTCCTGAACCTTTGATTGTTCAAAATCATTAAATAAATAAATAAATAACCGTCACACCAGGTACCTAGCAGGGTAGGCAGAGAGCACGAAGTGCCAAACATCTCTGTCCTCGCAAACCTGACGTGCAAATTTACACAACGTCAAAATTATTTATGTATTAAATGTCAAAACTGACTCTTTTTTTTTTACTTTAATTTGAGAAATTGAAATTCTCAACATTACGTTTGTTTTATATATTCTTTTATGTTTCGATTTACATTTCTGGAACAAAACATTTACAAACCAAAACCAATATCAGCTATCAGCTTTGAAAGTCTACAAGTTTAACTAATTGGTGAACCAACACCACTGGCGTACCCGTTGCAGGATGTGAGTTGCTATTGCTGATAACTTGACACATTGCCGACTCCATGTCGTTAATATGAGTCATGACAGTCGACATCCAAAATACAAGACTACGTCCATACAATTATATTTTTATATAATGTCATTAGGAATAATCTACATATGGTTAATTCAAAACAATGGACTAAAGGTCATACATATATAACCTGATATCTAGCATACGGCAGATCTATGCTCAGACTTGGAGCTAAATTTGTACAGTACGTGTTTATGTACACTGAGACATGTCAAGTACTAACTAGCTCACTCCTGCTCAGCGATGCGAACTTTAAAATGTAAACACTCCACCGCAGACAATAGCCTCAAGTGATTTAATTCTATCTTTAGTCTTCAAATAGTACATTTATTAATCACATCACATAATTTTATACATACAGGTGTTGGTCTGCTTCCTAAAAAGTTCAAGTCAGCATTCTCTCCAAACAAATATGCCTCTGGCTGAGGAGTGTCAAACCTCTCTCCACCCATTATAAAATGGCTGCCAAAATAGTTGCCTGCAAGGAAACATCTGATACATTTAGCTTTATTTTCAAATAACAAGAAAAGATTGTTAATATTTATAACGATTAAATTAGTTTACAAGTTAAAGTTTTGTAATTGTAATGTCTCGGATCGCGGGTTAAGGCTTATGTGAACAAGTTTTAGCACCATTTACAGATACTTATGTAAATAAAAGCCAATTGAAGCTTATTTATTTGTAGAAGCCGTTCACGTAAGCAAATAAATCGCACAAATGGTAATCTTTAAGTGAATAATTAAATAAATAGGCTATTTATGAAACTTATACATACCCGATCTGGGAGGATATTTGTAAGCATGATTGGATACCACGTCAGCTTCTTCTACCCCAGCATGTTGCCTGCTAGTTAGAGCCCCCATTTCGAGGAAAATGTACTAAAATCTGGTTTATTGTTGTCTAATCCAGACAATAATTACGCCAAAAGCGACTGCTCTTAATAAATAACAAGTACTAGTTTGACATGAGATTACTGACAAGTCTGACAATAATATTTCACGACAAATGTCAAATAGACCGATTGTAATCGTTCAAAAATTATAACTTGTGTATTTGAGTTATTTACTTTTTTGAAGTTTTATTTAATTCAATATTTTTATGCTTTGTTTTGTAGTATTTGCAATAAAATTATTGATTGTTTAAAAATTAAATAATCTAATATAAATTGACAAATAGTAATTTAAAATTTGTTATATCTGTATTATGTATAATATTTGTGCTGATAACATTTTTGACATCTCTCTTTTGCGAGTTACGGTGTCACTTTGTGGAGGTACATATTTATTTGTGATGTGAAATCTAAAAAAATCAGTTAGACGGATGCATATTATTGTTTGCTTTTGCAGCGTTGTTATCCCGAGTACTTACTAAGTTTGTTATTTAATATATTTCAGATCACAATGGGGCGCCGACCAGCTAGATGGTTAGTTGTCAAAACTTTACTTGGTTATTTTCATGCTTTTAATTGCACATTTTTACTGATTTTAATATATTTCCTTGCAGCTATCGGTATTGTAAAAACAAGCCGTACCCGAAATCACGGTTTTGCCGTGGTGTGCCCGATCCGAAGATCCGTATTTTCGACTTGGGTAAGAAAAAGGCAACGGTGGACGATTTTCCACTATGCGTGCATCTGGTGTCTGACGAATATGAGCAGCTAAGCTCGGAAGCGTTGGAGGCGGGACGTATTTGCTGCAACAAGTACTTGGTGAAAAACTGCGGCAAGGATCAGTTCCACATCCGCATGAGGCTCCATCCGTTCCATGTGATCCGCATCAATAAAATGTTGTCGTGCGCTGGAGCTGATAGGTGTGTACTTCTTATAAATATGTACATATATATATATATATATATATATTTAACGAAACAACTTGTAATACAAAGTATCTGTTATATACTTATTGAAACACTACAGTCATAAAAACATGTAAACCCTGTTTGTTTATTTAGGAGTAGATAATTTTTTTTAGGCATAGTGTGGTTGAACTTGAAAATTTCACTTGAAAGCATAGGTGTTGCATATTTGGTACATACTGTACCATGCTATTCTAGTGCCAATTAGACTAGAGTCGACCTTGTCTATTCCTCTTTCAGAGATGTTTGAGAAGATTTGTAAAAGGGTTATCAGTTGTTCCTAACAATAACTGGGAACCACCTGCATGTATTGGAGTGTAGAAACTGAAAATTTACATTGAACAGAGACATCTGTTAGCGAACTATCCTATGACCGAAGACATTTTTTCTCCTCAACTTCTCCCATTTTAAATTGATAAGAAAATTAATATATACTTTTCTTCCAGCTTATGTATGTATTCTGTTGTATGTCATGAAATTGTTATTTCTAAATACTAATGAAAATATAAGTTATTACCGTGGGTAAAATGTAAAAAAAGGTATCTTTCTTTTATTCTTTTGCGATGTAAATCAAGATACAATTTGCAGAGAAACTCAACTCAATAGTTTGCAATCTCTGTAAAAGCATGGCAATAATAATTTTTGTATTATAATATTATTCAGTGATATTCATCAAGAAGAATAAGTAATGAAAGAAACACATGTGAAAAGGCTATATATGGGCCATTCTTATGGAAGCTATTCAAATATTTACAAAACTTTGACATTGAACAACTATTTAAATTTATTGTATTTTCAAAAGCCTAACATTTCTTGATTATTAACTATTTCTATATGTATGAAGAGACTGATGAATGTAGACTAAGCACGTCAGGTTTGCAAGGACAGATGTTTGGCATTCCGTGGTCTCTGCCTACCCCGCTAGGGACCTGGCGTGACGGTTATTTATTTATTTGTATATCTCCAGGCTCCAGACTGGGATGCGTGGTGCATTCGGCAAGCCGCAGGGCACGGTTGCGCGTGTTCGCATCGGCCAGCCCATCATGTCTGTGCGCTCCAGTGACCGCTGGAAGGCGCAAGTGATTGAAGCTCTCCGTCGTGCGAAGTTCAAGTTCCCAGGTCGTCAGAAGGTGAGAATATTGATACATTTTACCATGAGTTTATTTACTTCTCTGTTCAATAAAAGACCACAAACATTTTAATGAGGATATGATGAAGTTATTAACAGCTATTTAATATAATTGCTGGGTACTGTAAAGGTATAGAGAGCTTTCATTTATCACAAATTGTCTCACCTTTATAATTTTACGATAAACTATCACTTGCATTAATAATCAGGCTTTAGCAAATAATTTATGACTGGCAGTTTATATAATAGAAAATATTGTTTTTCAGATCTACGTTTCCAAGAAGTGGGGTTTCACCAGGTACGACCGTGACGAGTTTGAGAAGCTGCGCGAGGAGGGCCGCCTGGCGAACGATGGCTGCAATGTGCGCTACCGCCCCGAGCACGGGCCCCTTGACACTTGGAGGAAAGTACAGAACGAGATCTACAGTGTATAAAACTGTTGACCAACAATAAACTGTATACATTTTATTAATGTCTTTTTATATTTTTTAACCGTTACCCATTAGCTTCTCTTCCTGAACGTAATTTTTCTTCGTTGTTTTATATATTCTTTTATTAAGGAAAATATGAAGAAAACGAGATTACATAAATATGATGAATTATTTGTTTAAATTTTTTTTAAAGAGAATGAGAAAATGTATACTTTACCTACGGCCTTGGAGTATGATATGAGACTGTACTGTAATCATAGAATAAAGTAAAAAACGTTCAATTGCATTTGATCATTTCAATTAAGTACAGTTAATTTTTTTTATATATAAAAATTGGTTATATATTTTATAAGTATTTCATTCTGAATTCTACTTGTAGTGTAGTCTGATTTTTTAAACAATTAGTAACATAAATTATCTATCTGTGATCAAGATGTCACAGTGTGAGTATCCCGTGCCCTCTCAAAATCCCTTTTGCCCCTTTTTCCCTCTGTACAAGTAGGCTTTTCAGTAGTCTTTGGAACTGATAAGTGGATGTGTTAAAAAAAGGCAAACATTAGTTTACAGTGACTTTATTTAATGATTTTTTGTTTTATGTACATTTGTTATTTGATTTCTTAAGTAAATTAATATTATTGTCTGAAAAATAAATCTATTGACTTACACGGTACTTTCGTTTTTTTAATAGGTGATGTAGATTTTCTTTTTCTCTTAGTGGTGCTCCCTGTTAAGCAGACTGGATTTGATTTGTTGTTGAGAATCCTATTTAGTTTTTGTGCTTCATGAAAATCTGAGTGCTCCGTTAGTTTTTCTATAGGGACCTTTTTTCCGCATTCAGCACAAATCTCTGTTTGCATTGTATTATTAAACTTCACAAAGAAATTAGCGATTGATGGAAGTTTATCATTTGTTAAATCTTCTAATACTTTAGCCTTATTCGACAATTCCTTGGTTAGTTTTATTTCTGATGGATTAGATTTTTCCTTGCTTTCTTTTGTTTTCTCTCTCTCCTGGCGCATCAGCTGCCTTTCCTCGTCCCTCAATTTAAGTGCGATATGATAATCAGCATGAATATCCAGCATATCAAATGTTATTGTTTTACCGCATTCAGGACATTGAACTGATTGGATAACTTGAGGTTGGTCAACCACACTAGGAGAAGACAACTTTGGTGTTTCTTGTTCGACTTCATCTTCCGAAGTATCGTTTATTAATTTAGAAGTGTTAAGAAGATTCCGCATGCCGCTAACGCGTGCGACTTCCTCAGTGTCTTCTTCAAAGAGAGTTATGCTTTTGTTTATTTCCATATTTATTGTGGATCCCGAGTAATCTGTGTCATTGCTGTCATCGCCACACTGAACCACACTGCACACGGGTGTTGTAGATCTATTTGTTGTAACATTATCTTTTATTGCGTCAACAGAATTTTTAACTTTTACATTAGCCACACTGGCAGCATCTCCATTTAAAAATTTCGCAAAAAAAGATTCTTGTTTGTCTAATGTTGTCTCAATCGATATTTTAGTTGATTCAATCTCGTTTATTTTACTAGTATCTTTTATTTCGTCTTTAAGTGGGCCATTCGATGTTTTGAAGAATTTCTCTAGAACATACTCTTTTCCATTCTTTTTATTGTCATTATTTTCCTGATTGATTTCTTTTGTTGTTTTTGTAACAACTTGTTTTGAAGCTCCGGCGTTAAAATAATCTTTGATCTTTTTGACCTTCTTATTTTCTGAATTATCTTCAAATTTCCCTACACTGATGCCGAGAAATTTTATAGGGGCCTTTAATTTTCTATTTTCATCACCATCTGCAATATTCATTTAATATAATTGCCAAATCTTAAATTAGTTTTATTTTACTATGAATTTTATCTTCACATAATGAGTATGAAATAAAAACATAATCTTTGAGTTTACCTCTCATTTTTACACCTTCTGCACTCTCCATAAGTAGATCTAGTGCTTTTTTATAAAAGAGTTCTCCACAAAGCTCATCATCAGGCATAAAATTATAGGAACGTGAGCTACTCGCATCCTGCCCATTTGGCAACTGTGTTGAAAAACTAACAACCATTTGTTTTGGACTTCTATTATTTTCAAGTGCATCCTTCTCTAGTCTATCTTCTATTTCGTCTCCGAGGTCTCTGAGCCATTTACGCAAACTGTCCAAGTCGGTGAGTGCTGATCTGCCGCGCAATTGCTTGCAACACCCTATGCTCTTTGGGTTGAACCTTGCTTGTACCGGTTCCAAATTAACACCACGCGCCATGTTATACAACCAGGATCTGTAAATGAAAACTTATTGATGGATGCTTATATTTAATTACAATAGATTTTTTAGTAGAAGCATAAGCTAGCACAAGTTCTCTCAGAATAACAGCATTCTATGTTAATCATATTGGCATTAAGATTCATTGTGAGATTTAATAAATATATTTCATTTTTAGTAATATAGTAAATAACATGTCACACTAACCCATTTTTCTCATCAAATTTAGCTTGAAGTTCTCTTTCGGAGAATTGTTGCAGTTCCGCCATGGTGTTTATTCTTAATACTTCACATACACTATCTCCAAACTTGCCGCCAAGGTGTTTCACTTTCTTCAGTGGTAACGTTCTGTATAAATAAACCAAAATATATGACAATTTATTTTATAACTATGAAATTCAAGTAAAAGTGGAACATACTTGTAGAGAATGTTCACGGCATGTTTGGGCAAAACTGTCTGTTTATTGGGCTTATTCATGCCGCAAACTAGTTTGGCTAATATTTTGTTGTGAGCTATGCCAGCCGAACATCTGTATCCTGCAAGATATTTTTATAATATGAAAAAGTTCAGCATTAAAATTACAGTTATTACAATTTTATCCGCTTTCTTAAAATTACTACTTATAAAAACTTTCATGCGGAAAATGTCAGAAAATCATACCAGTCTCCTCGTACACTGCAGCTCTCATTTCACTAACAATAAAAGCTCCCATCAGAAGTCTCTTTGCATGTTCATAGTCAAAGTCAATGGAATCACTTCCACAATTGTGAACATCCGACACAAATTCGTCAAAACTATCATATCCTAAAGCAAATGTGTTTGGCATCATAGCACTGATTATTGTATTCACATTCATGGTGTTTAATTTTTCTTGAACCTAGAAACAAATTATTATTATTCTTTTAAATTTCATAAAAAGTATAAATATAATACTTGAATTTACCAACATATAGTCATTAAATGTTAGTAATTTAAGCTAGACATCGAAGCTTGTTTGACCCACTGCTAGACCCAGATCTCGTCTCAAAATGAGAATGATCCAGGCCATAGTCTACCAAGCCGGCAGACTTCACATGCCTTGGAAGATTATTTAGTTAAAAAGTATAAGCAATGAGACAGCAACATAGCCATCAGGTATAAAATCGTGTCTGACTTACAGATGCTGTGATGTCTAAGTATGCTTCATCTATAGATGCCCTTTCCAGTAGTGGTGTGTATTTCTGAAGGACTTTCACAACTTCCTTACCAGCATCTCTATACCTAGAATTGATAACTTATTATTATCATAACAAGTTGAGAAATAAATAAATTTAAAATTTAAGTTTATGTATAAATTTAAATATTACAGGTAAAGGTGTATGTATACTTGCCATTAGGCCGTGTAACTTAAAAGTTAACTTAGTAAAATTATTGAAACGAAACTATGTTTATACTCTTGAACTAACTTTGTGATATCGGCCTTTCCTCTTTGACACGGCACTGAAGGCAGTTCTATCTCCGGGCAATGTTCCTTCGCTTCATCACCCCTCATATGTCTAGTTACCCCTCTTGCTCGGGCAACATAGTTCACAGCAATTATTCTGAAAATACAGATACATGTTTATCATATTAATTTGCATCATCATTTACACATTAACTTGTATACCAAACAGAAAGTATATTGAGTTATGTAATATACTTATTATTTTATGCACAATATCAATAAAATTAGCTAATTTGATTTATTAAATAACATAACTCACCCTCCACCTTTCCACGGATTATATTGGACGACTGCAATGGGCTTTCCCGCCAATTCGGGGTTCAGCTTCTCCTCTACTTGGCAGTAGAAGCAGTCCATGTCCACCAAAACCACTACTCTGTTTTCTTGATCCATGATTTATATTCTTTATTGCAAAGTAACTGACAAATGCATAACTAATAATTGAAATTTAAAAAAAGATTCAAACATAATATTACATATCCTTCGACTGTCAACGTTGTTTTGACATTATTTTTAATGTCAAGTAGTTATTTTAAAAACCTTGAATTCTATCAATTTAGTTAGATATTTCGTTTTTTTAATGCTTTATTAGTTGTACATTTATAAGTTGTGCTGTTAAATTTTAAATATATGAAGCTTTTTAAACTTTAGTTATATGAAAACTCATACGTTGTAACGCATAGATGATAACGTGGTGAATTTTTTATCAGTTTGACAATATTACTACATTAACTTTGTAAATGCACTGTATGATCTACGGCTCGATATATAAAAACTTTTCAATCCAATGTAAAATAATCCGATAACGAATCGAAATCCTCAGTAAACAGAAGAAAAAATTAAAAATACAGAACATAACCGTTAAAATTATTTAATTTCAAAATATTCATTAAGACTATAATTGCCCATATTTAAAACCCCTGTCCGTAAGTCTTATTCCACTTCACGTATTGTCCCAGATCATCTTGTGACACGCTTGGCCGTACCCTCTGTAGTGCGTTAATGAAATCCTGGAGACAGACTGGACGAACCTGATAAAATACAGATTGAATGCAGTAAAGAAATATAAGTTCATATTTTTATTTTCCTAAGCCGCATCTGTCCAATGTGGATGTGTGGCATTGTTAAGACCTTCTCATTAGAAGCGGTGCTCCTTGTCAAATGGTACGATAAAATATTTGACTATGCAAATTTTCTGCCCAAGTAGCTAAAGTTGCTGCCAAGAAGCAACTATAGTATTTACAGTTTAAAGTATCACGAAGGATTCCCTATTATTCTCGAGAAGTGTGGGTAATTCAAAAATAAATCAAGTCTACAGTTGTAGATTGGTTTAAGGTGCTTCAAAAACCACTTTCGACGAGTTCCTTGCATCCGCATTTGCTATTTGAACATGAAATATATAGAAACCTTATCCCTATTGATGCTGATGATTTGTGACAGTGGCACAGATCTGATTGGCCCCATGGCAGCCTCGGAGCACAGCGACTTCATGTCCGCACCGGAGTACCCGTCTGTAAGGTTGGCTATTTCGCTGACGTGTTGTGGAGTCAGGTCATTTTGTTCGTTTTGCAGCAGGTTGGCAATTATTTGACCGCGAGCCTGTAGAACGGGTTACCGAACGCTTACCACGAGATCAGACCTTTATACCATAACCATACCATCACCATCTTTTCCTCCAGTATTAAATTACGATATTCGTCGAAGAACTAAAATTGAATTTTAATGTGATTATCAGGACAATTAATGACCACTGTTGTCTGGATAAAGGCCTGTTCGGGATAGTATCATCCTTCTTAACCTGCTGATTTTAAAATGAGACAGAGGAAATAGCTAACCACGTACTTGAGGAATTCTACGCTTCCGGCTCTAGCGATCTTAATCCATCGTACCTACGAGCTCTTCATAAAATTTAGATTTTGATATTCTTAAGGCATTATTCAATACGAATTTAATCAATTTAAGGTTAAAATGGCCTTCGGGTGTTATTTTAATCACGGTTCGTTTCGACGAGACGCGCGAGAAGGTTTTTTAAATTATCCATGTACAGTGGAGATTTTATATTTTATTCATTTTTCTATCCGACTTACTTTTGCTTTGGGGAACTTTTCAAATGTACCTCGACATCGGACTGAGCAAAGTGATGTCTGTGAACTCACTTGGACGTCTGGCAGCGGGATGTACAGACGTTTGACGAGACGTCTCCTGGCCGCTTCGTCCAACTCGTGGGGACGATTCGTCGCTCCTATTATAAGCAGTCGGTCTTCCTCTTCTGGTTAGCAAATTTCACATCCTTGCGTTCATAATTTATTTTGAGTTGTTTTTTCAAGCTATGATTTTATGGGTCATAACCCCGAGTATTTTTTTGAGCACATGATTGAAAATGTTTGGGCACATACACATAAAAGTCATAACTGAAGTAATAGGGAAGTTCAGCTTCATTTAAATTGACCAAGAAACTAACGCTGCGGTCATTGAAGCCGGTTGGGATACAAAGGAAAGCGTTAAATGTAATGTATTTTGTCCAAAATTAAGCTTGCTTGACATACCAGTGGCAGCTCCATCGAACTGCACTAAGAATTCCGTTTTGATCCTCCTCGTAGCCTCGTGCTCGCTGTTGCTTCTCTGGGTCAGCAGGGAATCTATCTCGTCTATAAATACTACCTGTCGTAGGACGCAACAAGCGATCATCAGCAATGTATCGTTTTGGGCAACTCAGACATCGATAAACGTCCATTTAACGGTATCTTGAAACGAGAAAGTAAATGGGCCACTTTCTAGGAACAAGTGAGCATCGTCCAAAACCATACAGCGGAAACAATAGGCCCGCAAATAGACAGCAGTTTTGTTGAAGAACAATAAGGATATGTGAAACAGTGGGCGAGAGACCGCGGGCTGCCGGCGGCGCGCCACGGCGAACAGCGCGCGCACCATCTTCTCGCCGTCGCCCAGCCACTTGGACGTCAGCGACGACGCCGAGATGCTGAAGAACGTCGCGCGGCACTGCGCCGCCACGCAGCGGCCTGCGGACGCGCATCCATAGCTCAGTGCCGCTCGGACACCAGCCACACATGGAGCTCGAGCCGCCGAACGGACTCGCATGTCGCCGGTCGGCTGTTATGGATGTCCTCCTTATAACAGCCATCCAATAAAATCCCACAATCCCTTACAGGAACTTGTCTTGTTGCGACCGGTTGTAGATTGTCACGGTCGTATCGACGGATTGATAAGGACTTATGGTCTCATAATGATGACCCATCGGAGGATCATTCCATCTAAAATTATGTTAGCAAAAAATTCCCTAGGTCTGTATTCTATTTACCGATCAAAGTCTTTCCGGTGCCCGGCGGTCCGAAAAGAAGGATTCCCTTCGGGGGCCTCCGCAAGCCCGTGAATATATCCGGGCGCAGTAGCGGCCACACCACTGCCTCTTGGATCACGGATTTCGCCAATTGCAAGCCGGCTATGTCCTCCCATTCTGAAACAACACAAAAGAGTATTTAAATTTTTACTTTAAAAACTACAATATATATTCCCACCTACACTAAATATACATTGAAACATAACAATTACATTAAATATTGCCAAATGATAAAAATGTATGCTGTTTGCTATGATTGTATGACACATACATGTACGATTCTTGCTGGATGAAAAGTTGTCAGTTCTCAAAAGGAAACCATTATCGCAATAATTATCTTGATGTTATATAAATACCATGCACAATGCACATATGCACACACATATAAATCAGTATAAATATGCTGTATATGTAACAAGCAAGCATCAATCTGATAATATATTTATATTATATATTTAACAAGTTTTTTATTTACTTTTGTAAAAAAAAATTATATAACACATCTTTGTGAATATGTTTAGTAACAATATATGACTGACCTATTGGTGTGCCTTTATCAATTATCTCACTCTCAATGAGTTCAATCATCTTCGGATCAATGTGCTTTAGTCTCTCGTCAGTTTCTTCTGGGGCTTGACTTGATTCCTGTTTATCCCTAACAAGAGAAATGAAACTGTACTACGAAATCTCTTCAAATAGATACATATATAATTATAATAGATAAATTTACATAGAAATGTTGACTGCCTTATGTAAATTTGAATGTATTTGTATATAACTAGTCATGCAATTGCTTGAATGCCTGTTGAAGGAGAAAGCGGGAAGGGCTAGCTCCCACCCAGGTCAAATATACATATGTATGGTAGACATGGGAAGTTATTTTGCCATATTACTTCCATAGGGTACATAGTACGAAATTTATCAGTTGCCTAGTTAACATCGCACAGGCTCTAGGCTGCTGGATACAGGCCTGCAGTGAGACTGAGAAAGATTCAAGCCACCACAGAGAATCTAAGGTGTGCAGGTTAGCCCACCATATTATCTTTCACCGTTAAAACTTGTAATTTTTGAACTTATTTAAACATACATAAATTTGATAAAGAAGTGCATGACAGGATCTGAACCCAGGACCCTCCGAGTGATTCTGATTTCGAAACCATTAAGC